>MARA01000129.1:0-24254 GCA_001792895.1 Lentinus brumalis | reverse complement strand
ACGTGGAAAGGGCGGTTTCGGGGCCATATAGAAACGTCAGAGTCTTCTCCTAGATGGTGTGCCCTCTGCGCGGACTTCTGCGTGCAATGGCCTTCTGCGGACTCGGATTTGGGCTATGGAGTACATGCAGCAGCGAGAGAAATACACACCTTCCCCCAGAGCTCCCGCCCGCAACCCGCTCGAAAACGCTCCCTGCAGGAGCATTGATACGGGCGCCTATCCAAGGGACTCGACGCGATCTCGTGTCTCGGCGCGTCCTGCGCGTCCTGCCTCCCGCCACCACTGCCTCCGTCCCTCTTGCCCGCCACACGCGACGCTGCTCGGAACTTGACAACCGTACTCACAGGTAAGCGGCGTCCGTTGCGACGGACGCGCTCTGGAACACGTACTTACCTGATTGCAGCGTACACGCCTCACTCCGCACGACGCGACGCCTGCTCCAAGCATCGGGCTTCGTGCACTATGGTGCCGGTGAGTCGCTGCACACCCGACCTTTGAGGCCCGCAGGCTGGCTCCGGAACGGAGGAGGTAGGCTGTGCATCCAGTGAGTAGTACGTACGCATATTGGAGTCGCGTTCGCGTCGAGCTTCGCGCAGTGCAGTCGGCAAGTCGGCGGAGCAGCTTGAATCTACGCACAGGTGAGTAGCCGTATGCGCGGAGAAGGCTGAAACGTACCGTTCGCGCCTGTCCTGCTCGCGGCAGTAGGACGACTCCGAGTCCGGATGCATGGACTGTAATCGTCTTCGCGTCGACGGCAGCCGGTGAGTCCCAGGTACCATGTTCTTGAATGAGCCGAAACATACCGTTCTAGCGGACAGCACGGAGTCTGAGCTGCTCGAGTCCGGGGCCGGCGAAACTCTGCTTCAGGTAGGTCCTATCGGTAAGTACGACTCCCGGGCGTGATCAGCAAGCAGGTGCGTACCTTCGAGCCTCTCTCTCCGAGTCTCTCGGCTTGCCTCGCATATTGCGGACGCGTCAGTCAGTAGATCTGCTAGAACATCAGTCAGATTGGAATTGATACGCAGAACGACCAAGCGCATGAGTGTACTCACAGGTAGGTCGATCTTGCGGCCGCAGAGCTCAGCACGGCCAAGCCGTGCGGCAGCAAACACTACGGCTCATGGTTGCTTCTGGAAATGACGGACCGCGCCGCCGCGGCAGCAGACAGCGCAGCCTTCGAGTCCGAGAGCTGCTCGAGTCGCAGATATCGCCCAACCTCGGCATCGCATACCCTCCCGTCTCGTCCCACATCGTAGTTACTCTGTAGAGTTTCGCCTACCATAGGGCCATGCCCTCGAGGGCAATAAACACGGATACAAAGAAGAAAGAAAGAAAGATATCGCCCAGCGGCTGGACGCCTGCGTGCACAGTAGGGTTTGAGTGCACAGGACAGAGTGAGCAGGTCGTGTGCACCATGCGCGGAAGGGACTATGCTAGCATGAACACTTCAGATGGATTTGGGAGCAGCTCACCTTTGCCTCCAGCGATCCCGACCGTCGTCCCGCAGTCCACGCGTCGCAGATGATATGGAGAGTGCAGGACGGCCATGTGTGGCGAGGACGGCAAGGCTGGCCGAGGCTGCAATGTCGTGAGGGGGAGAACATTGTCGCATTGGAGAGGGGAAGAGGCGTCTCGACGGTAGGTTATGATGCCAGCGACGGGGACATATGGGAACTAGGGACTTGGGAGGGAATATCACGCCGTGCGGAGGTATATTTTCGGGCAGGTTGGCCGTACGGCCGGTGGGTGGCTTAGATGGCGGCTCCAATCTGTATGGGCGAATAGTGCAGCGGCCGGCCAGACACTGTAAGTCGTGCGGTGACTGCCGGACGGGTAGAGTAGATAGATGCTCTGGAATGTTGTATCAGCGGGATGATAGACGAGGTCCAACCGCAACTTATCAAATATGGTCTGCATCAACACGGTCATTATGCCCGTGGGCCTTCACGAGCTGCACGTAGCCCCGCAATCTCCGCCGTCTAGCGAGTATCGCCCTCGCTTCGCATGCCGTCAGAATCCAGATGGTTGACTCCAGCACCTGAGCATGATGCCGCTGGGATCCCTCAACTCTTCAGTGACCATCCTGGAGCACAATCAGACCGTGACAGAATATATGAGATATACAGTACTTAGCTCTGTATGCCAGTGCATGGTTGCGCCCTACACAGTGGTGTGCATCTCGGGGTTGAGCCGCTTTAATCAGGCCTTGTAATATGTCAGCCTCAGCATCCTCGCCCTGGGGACGCTAAACGTAGCCGGGAGCCTAGGCTGCCAGCATCATGACCTCATCCAGATGCCGCGTTGTGAACTTGTTACTTGAGCTCATCACGCTCATCAAATTTGCTATGGCTAGTAGGATCCGCCGCCGCCAGGCAGTCATCGGTCAAGCGCAGGCCGTAAGTCTGCACAAAGCATGCTACATTGGAAGCACTATTCCTGGAGCTCTCCGCAATAAATTGTGGGATAGGACAAAAGCAGACACTGCGGACAATGTCCGAGTCTGAGTCTGGCAGATTGCAACTTAGCTCACTGTGTTCATTCTGTAATATAGCTCAGGCAAGGATACGCACCAGCCAGCTAGGAGTGTGTAAGGATGAGAGACGAAGCAAGATCGTGAGAGCGAGTTTCGGAGATGAGTCCAAACCTGGCAGTGCTGCTTGGCGCTTCACCACTACGCCTTGCACAGATCTGGATCTGGGCGGCCTTCCGCCACCTCTACACCTTCGTACATCGCGCACAACCGCAGTTGGCATGCCAGAAGCACCTCAGAAGGCTCACTGGTAGTGCTCTACTGGTACTGAGACATGAGAAGTGGCAAGTCTTATTAAACCTCACTCTGTGTCTCCATTTGTCCGCAAATGACTTGTTTCTCGCTAGATCGCGGCGTAAACATGTTTGTAGCATATGCAATTATGCTGAGGCCATAGGAGACACCCATACTGGGTAAGACTAATGCTACGTCTCTGGTGATGTCTACTTGCTGACTGGGAACACGGGATACACGGAACTAGCTGCAGTTCTCCGCCCGCCACTGCAACCGCCTGCTCAGCATCCCCACAATCTCTTCGTAATTCCAAGCCTCCCCAATTGATGCATCACAAAGCGCCCATTTAGGCGAGCAGCGCCCCCAATTTGCGAACGTCGGAACACACGCTAATGCTTGGAATATCCAGGTCTTCCGCTTCCCACTCCCATTAGCCCACCCCTCCAGCCGAGCTTGCGCTGTCGCGTTCTGGTTGGTCCGCCACCAGCGATGACTCATACTCGTGCTACAAGCTCCGGAAGCTCTTGTAATCTGCATGAGGAGTCTCGCGGGGTCCCGCAGCCCGATGAGACCCTCCAAGTGTATATATACCATGCTCTCCTTCTCCTCTCCGACACACATCCCCTCCCATCTCCCAGTGCCTCCGCCTCCTTCCCACCCTCTACATTCTTTGCAATGCTATATTTGCTACTACTCTTGCACACTGTCCCCTTGCTGCTTCTATCCTCCCGGTCACTAGCAGTGCGTGCACCGTGCATGATCACTGTCACGGTACTACCCCTCGGCCCTATGCAGACTCGCAACACATCTCATCAGTCACTCCGACTCACCTCGCGTGCGTTCCTGGCCTTGTTTACTCACGTCTCAACTCTCTCCAGGTCCAGTTTGATGACCAGGAGGGCGACCACTGGCATTGACCGGCAATGCCATTCATGAATCATGTGGTAAGTATGTCCCCACCTTCCTATCCTACACACCGCTGACGCCCCGATATCTTTCAGGGTACGCACTCGGATCTCTTACAGTCATGTCGCCGTCGCGGTACATTGCTCCTCGGCGGTCCACTGACATGTGTTGCGCAGGTGAGAACTTGTTCGTGGTGAGCATTGCTTTCCGGTGGTGATCTACCGGCAACTAATACTATACTTGAACTCTCCAGCCCGCACCAGCCTTCCCCACAGCTGACCGACATCCCTCAGAAATTGCTTGCCGCTCCGGCGGTCCCAGGTGAAGCGGGGAGCGGTCGTCCCCAGCAGGTGTGTCATGCGAATGATGCAACTGCGACATGTGATGACTGTTCGCGTCCAGAACTGCTGCCCCAACACGAGCTCGCCCTGCGCTGCTACTCAGGTATGTCAGTTTCGTCGTTTCCATATACTAGAACTGATCACCGGTCCATATGTGCGGCTTGTTCCTCAGCAGTACGTACTGCCGGGAGCCGGACTCTGCTCCGCTGTTGCCCTGGTCGCCGCTGGCTGTCGCATCGGAGATCCCGTACAAACGGATGGTGAGTTGTATCTCCACGGAGGTCCGATCGGAATCTTGACCTACTCGCGCGCAGGGAACGCCGCCTGAGTAAGTACTCCGATTGGACTCGGCAGACTTGACCGAGAGCCGTGGGTGCGTATACAGACCGGCAAGATAGATAGCCCTGGGCTGTCATGGAAGGTACGTCAGAGCTTTGAGGCACAACACAGGTTCCATACTTACCTGTGTCTCAGATGCGGACGGTGGAACAAGTCGCCGGTGTCCGTGGCCAGCGTACTATCACCCTGGTCTTCGGCACACGACCGTCGTCGTTGCCGTGGTTCGACTGTACTGCACTCCTGAGGTACGTAGGCTCCCTCGAGTTTCTGGCGGCGGTATGCTGAGTCGACGTGCCTAGGGACGTGCCTGGAAGAAACAAAGTACCTTGTAAGTCAGGCTACTTCTGCACATCTGGCGATTGCTCACTATGTAGATGTTGTGATTGCCTAGCGAACGCGTACACTGCGTGCCGTCGCGAAGACGCACTCCTTGTGTCCCGGGTATTGGAGGAACATGACCTTCACAGAGGCGGCTTAGCGTAGCGTCTGTGTGTTGGGACGCAGAGCTGATGTCCATCAAGTGCCGACAAGTTCGAGTACGCTGCCGGGCCGCCGGCGGACATAAGCAAGCACATAGCCAGCAGGGGTAAGAGGTATGTCAGATAACATCAGCTTGAAGTTCACCGTTCACTGACCTACGCACAGCAGGTCCGAGCCACGTCTCCGCGTGTACAACAGATCATTGCCGAACGTACCGGCGAAGTGTAGCGCAGTACTTCGGCGGCTTGGCCAGGTCGCTTTCTACGGGCTTCAAGTTGGAGTTATCGCTCCTACTTGATGTCTGTGGCCCTGATCTGAGTGCAGTTCCCCATTCAGCGCGAGGAGTCAAGACGCGAATGAATGACGGGAGAATGAATGACGCAGGTCGCAGGTCCGAGATACAGCAGGCTGCCAGGCGGGTACCTCCGCCCTGACACGAACGCCGATCCGTCGGTTCGCCACGGACTGTTCAGCTCTATCAGGTACGTCAGTATTGTTCCCCTTCCTCGTGTAAGCCAGACAGGACTGACCGGTACTAGACCAGGTTCGTCTACCTTGATAGTCAGTACGGCATGTTCCTCGCCGGCAGCACGCGTCGTATCCTCATGAAGGGCGGGTCGCAATTGGACCTACGGGTGTATAGATCGCCTGCTGGAGCACTGCGAGTCGGTAGTACCCGACCAAGCTGTGGGTGCGCACGCAACACGGCCACGCGGACGGTCATACTAGGCTATCATGTCAGTTCTCTGAGGCATGACAGATATCCCGTACTGACCAGTATTAGTCCACGTTTCAGACGCTTCGTCCGGCGGCGAACAGTCGCACAAGTCGCCGAGGCCCGATTGCGTCCGAGTCATCTCCCGGCGCATCGTCCAACGGCTCTTGTCGATGATGTAGGTGCGAATCGACTGCTGCAGCAGGATACATGTTCGCGCAAGCTCCCCGACGACCGCACGGCGCATGCTGATTTGACCTGTCTAAACGTCCACGTGAGGCAGCTAGAATACACAAGGTGCTCCTTGATATCGACTCTGTGCGTCCGATACTTGCTCACCATTTACAGTTCATGCGAGCGCGATTGACTCAGTATCGCCGCGGAGGTGCGCCTTGCCGCGTAACGGTCCCTTTCCAGGGACTGCGTCTAGACCGTGCAGGTGAGTAGACATCGCGCCTGCTCGACCCAGGCTTCGTGCGGCGAGCTGACTCCATCTAGATGTCCATATCGAATGGCCGACTTACCAGGGTGCCGGCACGTCGACGAGAACACCGCCTGCCTGCAAAAGGATGAGGTATGTCAGGCGTGCAAGATCTCGAGTTGGCCATTCACTCACTCATGTTCACAGCATGACCGTTCAGCGCCATGCGACTCTATAGTGTGGCTCGAGCTTTCAGTGCCGTTCGAGCTTGATGTTCGCGGCTCGTCGTTGGGTCCAGGCTTCCCAGGCAAGGCGGCACGCAGTCGAACACACGATCATGGAGATTTGCAGGTCCGGGATCCAGGTGAGCGTGCCAGTTCTCGCCTTCGCCGGGATCTTGAGCGTTGAGTCGGGCTGACTAGGAGTCGCTGCAGTCGCTCGCTTCCGGCCATGTTCGAGTCGAGAATACCGTCAGTCGGCTCCGGTCCAGAACACCCGCTGGGAGATAGTACGAACTACATGTCAGTCTAGCTCCTGCACACGCAATAGTCGAGGGTACTCACCGTTCCCTTGCCAGTCCTCCACTCGTCTCAGCCGCGCTCGCCTGATGCACGCCTGTGCACGGCATCTGTATGTCCGGAAATGTACTAGTACAGCTATCTTGGCGAGGTCAGGAACGGCTGCGGCTGCCGGCGGAACGCAGGTACGTCGCCATACGATTTGACTGGTCATGCACACTGAGCGGTTTCTCAGAATGCTCTGCCCGGGTCGTGCGGTCGTGCCCTGGCTGCATCCGACTGTTCGGCGTCCACATCTAGCAGCTGTGCGCCGGACCAAGTAAGGCGCGGTGAGGCTGGAAGGGCCCGCCGGGGTACGTGTTTTGTTCAGATTTCGCGAAGACTGGCGCATCCTGACGAGCTCCAACAGTCGCAGAGCTCGCCGTGGCGGGTGCTACCAGGACGATAGCGGCAGGAACACGGTACGTCAGCCTCGGACTCGCTTCGGCACACGTGAAGACGGAGGAGAACTCACTGGTCGTGGCACAGGGACGCGCCGCACACGGAACACACACGACGTCCCTCGACTCGGACACGTCAGGCGTCGAACTCGCTGGCGTGAAGTACGCACGAAATATATTGTGAGTGTCCAGTATCATACCGGCGTGCCCGGAACACACGAGTTGTGGTCATGACGTCCCTAGCAATCGCCCTCGATGGCGGAGGCGGACGCTGTGACATACGCCCGCTGTGCAAGTGCCGTCGGGCTGTCCAGCGAGCAGCCGCAGCGCGATGAGCAGGCGTCGTATCTGCGCGATCCCGCGAGAGAAGCAGCGCAGTTCTGCTCACCTACGCGCGTCGTGGATCTTGCGGATACGCACTGCACCCAGCTCTGCGACGCATCTCCCAGCAGCCAGGTGCGCAGGCTATGCGTACGGCATGTCGAGCTCCGCGTGGTGTCGTCCTCGCGCCCTCACCCCGCCGAGCTCGATTCCCGGCCGACTCACGGCTCGTCCGTCGCCGCACGGTGACCCACCATAGTCTGGGGACATCACAGACCCGCTATGCTCGTGCACGAGGCGTACTCGCGAGTTCGCTCCGAGGCACCCGAGCGAGCGACCTGCAGACACGGTTTTTCGAACCCGTCTGATTGGCCGGAAAACGCGTCGCATACGATCTTCAGGCCCGTACCGGCTCGTCCGCAAAGTTTCGCGGCGGTCGGGGAGGAGCGGACGCGGGAGGGCCGTCGCAACACGCCGCTCGCCGAAAATGCAATGAAATCGCGCTTTCGGTCGATTTTGCGACGGGCACTGAGCGTCGTGCGAGCGGGTGTCCGCGATGGGAAACGTTCAGTGCGCTCCATGCGAGTTGGTTTGAGCGTGCTTGGGGCCTGGGTGCGAGAGATAGAGCGGTTTCTGTACGGCAGTGCGGCAGTTCACGAGGGTGTCGGTGATGTCGCGGGCTGTTCCTGGACCGCTGTGCGATGTACGAGCGTCGCAGAGCATGTGCTAGGTGAGCCTACAACATGTTCGTCAGTTGAATTCGGGGGATGGGTCCGGGGGACGGCGGAGTCGAGTCGGTGGTGGCGACAAGCAATGAAATCGCGATGTGGACGCGATTCTCGAGCTCCGCGGATGGGCGCGAGACCGGCTCGTACGGTCCCGGGGAGGTGCACTCGTGTCTTGACGCTGTGTCGGGACGCGTCTGGAGCTCTGCGGGGTGCGATACTTGCGGATTTGTGGGTGAGCGCGCGGTAATTCGAGGATGGCGCGACTGTTGTCCCCTGCGCACGGGGCGCATATCCCCATGTTCGTGCAGCATGTGGCTATCGAACGCATACGGCTGCGCATGTATGCGTTGCGATATGCGGCCGGGGTGCGCGTATTTTGCGGCCGCGCTGCCAGAACACGATGCAGCGGCCGTGCTGCGCCGGGGTCGCGGCGCAGACTGTCTCCGATGTTGCGGGGGATGGGTTGGGATGCTCCGAAGAGTTCTTGATGGCGCGGGGGGTGGTGCACGGCGAGCAAGCCTGGATTCTTGCTTTGTGGTGGAGACCGCGGTCTGCGGCGTGCACGCGGCGGATGCACTCGTGTCCACGGAGGCCGGCTACGAGAGGTGAGGTAGAAATATCAGCAGCAGTTGGAGTGATCGTGAGGGGGTACTGTACTGCGAGCCGGGAGGGGAGCGTGGCCGGGAAGACTGCTTTGTGCGCGCACTTCGCGTGACAGCACAGCGCTGAAAGTTGGTGAGGGCACTCACGTAGTGCTTGACGAGATTCCTTCGAAGTGGGAGGCAGCAGGACGGCGAGTTGAGGTGAGCTTTGCATCGGACGAGGGATATGGCGTGTTTAAGAAAAGGTGTATTCGGGGAGCTTACTACATCGTGTATACGAAATACGCACTCGTCTACGCGGTGTGCGCACGTACGCGCGTGCACGGCCAATAGACTGAACATCGCGCCAGGAGGGCTCGAGAGCGTCGAGAACGGCGGCGAGCGGCGGCTGAGTACGGGCAATGCGTGCTTTGAGTGCGCACCGAGAGTCTTGAGCAGGGGCAGCCCAGGTGCGGCCAGAGCGTGCGTTGAGCGTGGTCGAAGGAGGGCGACGGTGGCCGTCTGCGGTGTCGAGAGCGGGACGTGAGCCAATGACAGCTCTTGGGCACGGGGCGGGATCGGGGCGCTTCGAGGAGGAAGGGAGGACGCAGTGGACGTGGAGAGACGCAGTGGACGGGGATACGCACAGAAGAGAGAGTCCGTCGTCCAATCCCGAGTCCGCCAGCCGATAACACATGTCTGGCTGGGTCCGTTCGCGCCAGGGCGGATCTTGGGCACTGGAATGCGCTGTGGGCCACTCTAGCTCTGGCGACAAGTGCTAGCAAGTGCGACGCAGGACTCGATGCTCATCCGGCGGACGGGCTCTCCGCCAAGAACGGCCGCCAGGAAGCAGATCCCAGATGGATCCACGTGACCGGCGTAGTATGTCATAAGGTGTAGCGCGTCCAACTCTCTCGCCCTCCTCCTCCTGCCCTTACTTGCTCACCTATCCCCGACCGCCATGAGCAAGACCCACGCGGCTTATGCGCCCTCGTCCGACGCCAGCCGCCGCATCCTCGACGAAATCGAGGAGCAGTTCCGCTTGACCAAGGAGGACCTCACGCGCATCACTGCCCAGTTCCTCGAGGACTTCTCGCTCGGTCTCAGAGAGTACAACCACCCGATGGCCATGATGTACGTCCTGGGTGATCTCGCAAGGTGTAGCATGCATTCACGCGATAAGCTCTGCAGCCCGACATTCGTGACCGGAGTACCGAACGGTTCAGAAACTGGGTGAGTCTTCAGCTATCTCATCCATTTGGCCCCTCCTTCCCCCTGCTCGCTGCCTGCGTATCATGCCTATCGTGCAACAGGAGCCGTGCAAACGACGGTCGTCTTCCGCATTGACGCGCTCTCGTACGAGTCTTGGATTCGCGCGCTCCTTATGGCAGTTTGCTCTGGCATCAAGAAGCTCCATTGCGTCCAGCGACCGAGATTACGCACTCGGCGTAACCCATCCATCGATATGACAAGTATGGGAGCGCAGCTCACCGGCAGCTCGTCCCTTCGTGCGGGATGCGCGACTGTGCGCGCCGTCCCTTGGGTTCTCAGGGCGTCGCGTACGCGCGCAGCATTTCCTCCGCCTCTGGCTTGCTGTCACAGGACCGCGAAGAATGCGAAGTTTTGCATGCGAAGTCGCGGTACCTTTTGCGTGACGACGTCATACTTGGGCTCGGACGACGTCCTTGATCTTGTCGAGCGCTTCCGAGATCCCGAACTGATCTGACGGCCTTGCAGAACATTTCTCGCGCTCGATCTCGGCGGAACAAACCTGTACGAGTCCACGCCCTCATATAGGCTTGCGTGATAATAACCTTCACCGCCGTCCAGGCGAGTCTGCGAAGTCGAGCTACTCGGCAACCACGAGTTCGTCTTGAGGCAGCAGAAGTACAAGGTGTCGGATGCCCTGAAGACAGGAGAGGCCACAGCTCTGTTTGGTGAGTGATATGCCCAATCGCCATGCGCGGACGCGTGGCTTACTGTAGCCGAAATTGTACCGCAGATTACTGGCCGATTCCGTCGACGCCTTCCTGACCGAGTACGCTTCCGCCGTCCCTTCAAGTCCCTCATCCGAACGAGGCAATCCGTTCGCGTCCCCATCGCTGTCGGAAGAGCCGGCGGTTCCTCTTGGTCTCACATTCAGCTTCCCCGTCGAACAAACTGCTCTTAACGAAGGAAGATCCTGACTTGGACGAAAGGCTTCGCTGCGAAGAACGCCATCGCGGTGAAGTTGCTCCAGGACGCCTTCGCGACGCATCTGGCCCTGAACGATGCGAGTCCGGCGGCGGCGGACTGCGGCGGCATGTGTAGACAGCGGAATATATTTGTTCGCGCGATTCGCGGTGGATCTCGGGTGTGCGATCGTGTCGACGAGGACCTGCCGATAAAAACGTTGGAAAGGGCGGTTTGGGAGGCATATAGAAACGTAAGAGCTTTCCCTAGATGGTGTGCAGGGCGGTTTGGGCCATATAGAAACGTCAGAGCTTTCCCCTAGATGGTGTGCCCTCTGCGCGGACTTCTGCGCGGCATAGGCTTCTGCGGACTCGGAAGAGCGTTCATTCTGGCTACCTACTACATGCAGCAGCGAGAGAAATACACGACTTTCCCCAGAGCTCCCGCCCGCAACCCGCTCGAAAAACGCTCCCTGCAGGTGGTTAATGCGGGCGCCTATCCCCGGGACTTGACGCGATCTCGTGTCTCGGCGCGTCCTGCGCGTCCTGCTCCCGCCACCACTGCCTCCGTCCCTCTTGCCCGCCACACTCGACGCTGCTCGGAACTCGACAACCATACTCACAGGTAAGCCGCGTCCGCCGCAACGCAGGACGCGCTCTGGAACACGTACCTCATTGCAGCGTACACGCCTCACTCCGCACGCCGCGACGCCTGCTCCAAGCATCGGGCTTCGTGCGCTATGCTGCCGGTGAGTCGCTGCACAGCCCGACCATTCAGGCCCGCAGGCTGGCGTCCGGACGGAGGAGGTAGGCTGTGCATCCAGTAAGTACGTACGCACATTGGAGTCGCGTTCGCGTCGAGCTTCGCGCAGTGCAGTCGGCAAGTCGCCGGAGCAGCCCGAACGCTTCTTGACTCTACGCACAGGTGAGTAGCCGTATGCGGGAAAAGGCTGAAACGTACCGTTCGCGCCTGTCCTGCTCATGTCTGCGCCGGCGGAACGCTGCTCGCGGCAGTAGGTACGACTCCGAGTCCAGGTGTGTGCACTGTAGTCGACGGCAGCCGCCGGTGAGTCGCAGGTACCATGTCCTTGAATGAGCCGAAACATGCCGTCTAGCAGACAGGCACAGAGTCTGTCCTGCTCGAGTTCGGGGCCAGCGAAACTCTGCTTCAGGTATCGGTGAGTACGACTCCTCGGCGTGATCAGCAAGCAGGTGCGTACCTTCGAGCCTCTCTCTCCGAGTCTCTCGGCTCGCCTCGCGTATTCGGACGCGTCAGTCAGTGATCTGCTAGAACATCAGTCAGGATGGAATCGATTCCCAGAACGACCAAGCGTATGAGAGTACTCACAGGTAGGTCGGTCTTGCGGCCGCAGAGCTCAGGCCAAGCCGTGCGGGCAGCAAACGCTACGGCTCATGGTTGCTTCTGGAAATGGTGGACCCGCGCCGCCGCGGCAGCAGACAGCGCAGCCTTCGAGTCCGAGAGCTGCTCGAGTCGCAGATATCGCCCAGCGGCTGGGACGCCTGCGTGCACAGTAGGGTTTGAGTGCACAGGACAGAGTGAGCAGGTCGTGTGCACCATGCGCGGAAGGAAGAGGTTGCGTGTCCATGCTAGCATGAACAGTTCAGATGGATTTGGGAGGCAGCTCACCTTGCCTCCAGCGATCCCGACCGTCGTCCCGCAGTCCACGCGTCGCAGAGGATATGGAGAGTGCAGGACGGCCATGTGTGGCGAGGACGGTAAGGCTGGCCGAGGCTGCAATGTCGTGAGGGGAGAACATCGTCGCATTGGAGAGGGGAAGAGGCGTCTCGACGGTAGGTTATGATGCCCGCGACGGGGACATATGGAACTAGGGACTTAGGAGGGAATATCACGCTGTGCGGAGGTATATTTTCGGGCAGGATGGCCATATGGCCGGCGGGTGGCTTAGACGGCGGCTCCAATCTGTATGGCGAATAGTGCAGCGGCCGGCCAGACACTGTAAGTCGTGCGGTGACTGCCGGACGGGTAGAGTAGATTGATGCTCTGGAATGTTGTATCAGCGGGATGATAGACGAGGTCCAACCGCAATTTAGTGAATATTGTCTGCATCAACACGGTCATTATGCCCGTGGGCCTTCGCGAGCTGCACGTAGCCCCGCAATCTCCGCCGTCCAGCGAGTATCGCCCTCGCTTGGCGTGCCGCCAGATGGTTGACTCCAGCACCTGAGCATAATCCCGCTGGGATCCCTCAACTCTCAAGCATCCTGGAGCACAATCAGACTGTGACCAAATATATGAGATATACAGCACTTAGCTCTGTATGCATGGTTGCCCCCGACACAGCAGTGTGCATCTCGGGGTTGAGCCGCTTTAATCGGCCTTGTAATATGCAGCCTCAGCATCCGCGCCCTGGGGATGTTAAGCGTAGCCGGGAGCCTAGGCTGCCAGCATCATGACCTCATCCAGACGCCGCGTTGTGAACTTGTTACTTGAGCTCATCATGCTCATCAAATTTGCTATGGCTAGTAGGATCCGCCGCCGCCAGGCAGTCATCGGTCAAGCGCAGGCCGTAAGTCTGCACAAAGCATGCTACATGGAAGCACTATTCCTGGAGCTCTCCACAATAAATTGTGGAATAAGAGGACACAAGCAGACACGGACAATGTCCGAGTCCGAGTCTGGCAGATTGCAACTTAGCTCACTGTGTTCATTCTGTAAATTGCTAGATATAGCTCAGGCAAGGATACGCACCAGCCAGCTAGGAGTGTGTAAGGATGAGAGACGAAGTCAGATCGTGAGAGCGAGCTTCGGAACGAGTCCGAAGTGAATGGCGCTGGTCGGCGCTTCCACCACTACGCCTTGCACAGATCTGGATCTGGGCGGCCTTCCGCCACCTCTACACCTTCGTACATTGTGCACAACCGCACCCGGCATGCCAGAAGCACCTTAGAAGGCTCACTGGTAGTGCTCTACTGGTACTGAGACATGAGAAGTGGCAAGTCTTATTAATCCTTACTCTGTGTCTCCATTCGTCCGCAAATGACTTGTTTCTCGCTAGATCGCGGCGTAAACATGTTTGTAGGATATGCAATTATGCTGAGGTGATAGGAGACACCCATACTGGGTAAGACTAATGCTACGTCTCTGGTGATGTCTACTTGCTGACTGGGAACACGGGATACACGGAACTAGCTGCAGTTCTCCGCCCGCCACTGCAACGCCTGCTCAGCATCCCCACAATCTCTTCGTAATTCCAAGCCTCCCCAATTGATGCATCACAGAGCGCCATTTAGGCGAGCAGCGCCCCCAATTTTGCGAACGTCGGAACACACGCTAATGCTTGGAATACTAGGTCTTCCGCTTCCCACTCCCATTAGCCCACCCACTCCAGCCGAGCTTGCGCTGTCGCGTTCTGGTTGGTCCGCCACCAGCGATGACTCACACTCATGCTTCCAAGCTCCGGAAGCTTTGTAATCTGCATGAGGAGTCTCGCGGGGTCCCGCAGCCCGATGAGACCCTCCAAGTGTATATATACCGTGCTCTCCTCCTCCTCTCCGACACACATCCCCTCCCATCTCCCAGTGCCTCCGCCTCCTTCCCGCCCTCTACATTCTTTGCAATGCTATATTGGCTACTACTCTTGCACACTGTGCCCTTGCTGCTTCAATCCTCCCAGTCAGTGCGTGCACCGTGCATGATCACTGCCACGGTCCTACTCCTCGGCCCTATGCAGACTCGCAACACATCTCGTAAGTCACTCCGACTCACCTCGCGTGCGTTCCTGGCCCTGTTCAAGTTTACTCACATCTCAACTCTCTCCAGGTCCAGTTTGATGACCAGGAGGGCGACCATTGACCGGCAATGCCATTCATGAATCATGTGGTAAGTATGTCCCCACCTTCCTATCCTACACACCGCTGACACCCCGATATCTTTCAGGGTACGCACTCGGATCTCTTACAGTCATGTCGCCGTCTCGGTACATTGCTCCTCGGCGGTCCACTGACATGTGTTGCGCAAGTGAGGATTCGTTCGTGGTGAGCATTGCTTTCCGGCGGTGATCTACCGGCAACTAATACTTTACTTGAACTCTGCAGCCTGCACCAGCCTTCTCCCCAGCTAACCGGCATCCCTCAGAAATTGCTTACCGCTCCGGCGGTCCCAGGCGAAGCGGGGAGCGGTCGTCCCCCGGGCAGCAGGTGTGTCATGCGAATGGTGCAACTGCGACCATCTGATGACTGACCGCGTCAGAACTGCCGCCCCGACACGAGCTCGCCCTGCGCTGCTACTCAGGTATGTCAGTTTCGTCGTTTCCATATACTAGAACTGATCCGAGTCACCGGTTCATAGATGCGGCATGTTCCTCAGCAGTACGTACTGCCGGGAGCCGGACTCTGCTCCGCTGTTGCCCTGGTCGCCGCTGGCTGTCGCATCGGAGATCCTGTACAAACGGATGGTGAGTTGTATCTCCACGGAGGTCCGCTCGGAATCTTGACCTACTCGCGCGCAGGGTACGCCGCCTGAGTAAGTACTCTGATTGGACTCGGCAGACTTGACCAAGAGCCATGGGTGCGTATACCGGCAAGACAGATAGCCTTGGGCTGTCATGGAAGGTACGTCAGATCTTTGAGGCACAACACAGGTTCCATACTTACCTGTGTCTCAGATGATTACCGGCGGAAACAAGTCGCCGGCGGTGTCCGTGGCCAGCATACTATCACCCTGGTCCTCAGCACACGACCATCGTCGTTGTCGTTTTTCGACCGTACTGTACTCCTGAGGTACGTAGACTCCCTCGAGTTTCGGTCGGCGGTATGCTGAGTCGACTTGTCTGCGTAGGTCGTGCCTAGGAACGTGCCTAGAAGAAACAAGGTACCTTGTAAGTCAGGCTACTTCTGCACATCTGGCGATTGCTCACTATGTAGATTCTGTGATTGCCTAGCGAACGCGTACACTGCGTGCCGCCGCGAAGACGCACTCATGGTGTGCCGGGTCTTCACCTTCACAGAGGCGGCTCAGCGTAGCGTCTGTGAGTTGGGACGCAGAGCTGATGTCCATCAAGTGCCAACAAGTTCGAGAACGCTGCCGGGCCGTCGGTGAACGTGAGCAAGCAGAGTCAGCAGAGACGTATCGACGAAATGTAGCGCAGTAGCAGAGGGAGGTATGTCAGATAACATCGACTTGACGTTCACCGTTCACTGACCTACGCACAGCAGGTCCGAGCCACGTCTCCGCGTGAACAAGAGATCATTGTCGAACGTACCGGCGAATTGTAGCGCAGTACTTCGGAGGCTTGGCCAGGTCGCTTTCTCCGGGCTACGAGGTGGGGTCATCGTCCTACTTGATGTCTGTGGCCCTGGGATGAGTGCAGTTCTCCATGGTCAGCGCGAGGAGTCAAGACGCGAATGAATGACGGGAGAATGGCGCAGGTCGCAGGTCCGAGATACAGCAGGCTGCCAGGCGGGTACCTCCGCCCTGACACGAACGCCGATCCGTCGGTTCGCCACGGACTGTTCAGCTCTATCAGGTACGTCAGTATTATTCCCCTTCCTCGTGTACGCCAGACAGGACTGACCGGTACTACACCAGATTCGTCTACTTTGGTAGCCAGTACGGCATGTTCCTCGCCGGCAGCACGCGTCAAATCCTCATGAAGGGCGGGTCGCAATTGGATCTACGGGTGTATAGATCGCCTGCTAGAGCACTGCGAGTCGGTAGTACCCGACCAAGCTGTGGGTGCGCACGCAACACGGCCACGCGGACGGTCATACTAGGCTATCATGGAATGTATGTCAGCTCTCTGAGGCACGATAGATATCGGGTACTGACCAGTACTAGTCCACTTCTCAGACGTTTCGTCCGGCGGCGAACAGTCGCGCAAGTCGCCGAGGCCCGGTCATCTTCCGGCGCATCGTCCAACGGCTCTTGTCGATGATGTTGGTGCGGATCGACTGCGGCAAGATACATGTTCGCGCAAGCTCCCCGAAGTCCGCATGCTGAGTTGACCTGTCTAGAAGTCCACGTGAGGCGGCTAGAATACACAAGGTGCTCCTTGAGATCGACTCTGTGCGCCCGATACTTGCTCACCATTTACAGTTCATGCGCGCGCGAATGACTTAGCATCGCCGCGGAGGTGCGCCTTGCCGTGTGTCGGTCCCTTTCCAGGGACTGCGTCTAGACCGTGCGGGTGAGTAGACATCGCGCCTGTTCGACCCAGTCTTCATGCGACGAGCTGACCTCATCTAGATGTCCATATCGAATGGCCGACTTACCAGGACGCCGGCACGTCGACGAGAACACCGCCTGCCTGCAAAAGGACGAGGTATGTGAGGCGTGCAAGATATCGAGTTGGCTATTCACTCACCTAAGTCCACAGCATGACCGTTCAGCGCCATGCGACTCTGACGTGGCTCTGGCTTTCAGTGCCGCTTGATGTTCGCGGCTCGTCGTTGGGTCCAGGCTTCCCAGGCAAGGCGGCACGCAGTCGAACACACGGATAGCGGACAGTTGCAGACCCGGGATTCAGGTGAGCGTGCCAGTTCTCGCCTTCGCCCGGATCTTGAGCGTTGACTGACTAGGAGTAGCTGCAGTCGCTCGCTTCCGGTCATGTCCGAGTCGAGAATACCGTCAGTCGGCTCCGGTCCAGAACACCCGCTGGGAGATAGTACGAACTACACTTGTCAGTCCAGCTCCTGCACACGCAATAGTAGAGGGTACTCACCGTTCCCTTGCCAGTCCTCCACTCGTCTCAGCCGCGCTTGCCTGATGCACGGCATCTGTAAGCCCGGAGATGTACAGCTATCTTGGCGAGGTCAGGAACGACTGCGGCTGCCGGTGGAACGCAGGTACGTCGCCATACGAACTGACTGGTCACGCACAGAGACTGAGCGGTTTCTTAGAACGCTCTGCCCGGGTCGTGCGGTTGTGCACTGGCTGCATCCGACTGTTCGGTGTCCTCTCATAGCAGCTGTGCGCCGGACCAAGTAAGGCGCGGTGAGGCTGGAAGGGCCCGCCGGGGTACGTGTTTTCTTCAGAATCAGCGAAGACTGGCGCATCCTGACGAGCTCCAACAGTCGCAGAGCTCGCCGTGGCGGGTGCTATCAGAACGATAGCGGGCAGGAACACGGTACGTCAGCCTCGGACTCGCTTCGGCACACGTGAAGACGGAAGACTCACTGTTCGCGGCGCAGGGACGCGCCGCACACGGAACACACACGACGTCCCTCGACTCGGACACGTCAGGCGTCGAACTCGCTGGCGTGAAGTACGCACGAAATATATTGTGAGTGTCCAGTATTATGTCTGCACACCGGCGTGCCCGGAACACACGAGTTGTGGTCATAACGTCCCCAGCAATCACCCTCGTTGGCGGAGGCGGACGCCGTGACCATATGCCCGCTGTGCAAGTGCCGTCGGGCGGTCCAGCAGGACAGCCGCAGCGCGATGAGCAGGCGTCGTATCTGCGCGATCCCCGCGAGAGAAGCAGCGCCGTTCTGCTCACCTACCGCGCGTCGTGGATCTTGCGGACACGCACTGCACCCAGGCTCTGCGACGCATCTCGCAGCAACCAGGTGCGCAGGCTATCGACGACGAGCGTACGCAGCCCTGCCGTCCGGCATGTCGAGCTCCGCGTGGTGTCGTCCTCGCGCCCTCACCCCGCCGAGCTCGATTCCCGGCCGACTCAGGGCTCGTCCGCCGCCGCACGGTGACCCACCATTGTCTGGGGACATCACAGACCCGCTATGCTCGTGCACGAGGCCGTACTCGCGAGTTCGCTCCGAGGCACCCGAGCGAGCGACCTGCAAAGACGGTTTTTCGAACCTGTCTGATTGGCCTGGAAAGGCGTCGCATACGATCTTCAGGACCGTACCGGCTCGTCCGCAAAGTTTCGCGGCGGTCGGGGGAGGAGCGGACGCGGGAGGGCCGTCGCAAGACGCCGCTCGCCGAAAATGCAATGAAATCGCGCTTTCGGTTGATTTTGCGACGGGCACTGAGCGTCGTGCGAGCGGGTGTCCGCGATGGGAATGTTCAGCGCGACCCGGGAGCGTTGGTTTGAGCGTGCTTGGGGCCTGGGTGCGAGAGATAGAGCCGGTTCTGTGCGGCAGGGCGGCAGTTCACGAGGGTGTCGGTGCTGTCGCCGGCTGTTCCTGGACCGCTGTGCCGATGTACGAGCGTCGCAGAGCATGTGCTAGGTGAGCCTACAGCATGTTCGTCCAGTTGATCAGAGGGATGGGTCCGGGAGACGGCGGAGTCGAGTCGGTGCTGGCGACAAGCAATGAAATCGCGTTTGGACGCGATTCTCGAGCTCCGCGGATGGGCGCGAGACCGGCTCGTACGGTCCCGGGGAGGTGCAGGCGTGTCTTGACGCTGTGTCGGGACGCGTCTGGAGCTCTGCGGGGTGCGATACTTGCGGATTTGTGGGTGAGCGCGCGGTAATTCGAGGATGGCGCGACGTACCGTGTCCCCTGCGCACGGGGCGCATATCCCCATGTTCGTACAGCATGTGGCTATCGAACGCATACGGCTGCGCGTGTATGCGTTGCGATATGCGGCCGGGGTGCGCATATTTTGCCGTCGCGCTGCCAGAACACGATGCAGCGGGCCGTGTTGCGCCGGGGTCGCGGCGCAGACTGTCTCCGATGTCGCGGGGGATGGCATGGTATGCTATGAAAAGTTCTTGATGGCGCGGGGGGTAGTGCACGGCGAGCAAGCGTGGATTCTTGCTTTGTGGTGGAGACCGCGGTCTGCGGCGTGCACGCGGCGGATGCACTCGTGTCCACGCAGGCCGGCTATGAGAGGTGGCGTAGATATATCAGCAGCAGACGGAGTGATCGTGAGGGGTACTGTACTGCGAGCCGGGAGGGGAGCGTGGCCGGGAAGACTGCTTTGTGCGCGCACTTTCGCGTGACAGCACAGCGCTGAAAGTTGGCGACTCACGTAGTGCTTGACGAGATTCCTTCGAAGTGGGTCGGGCAGCAGGACGGCGAGTTGAGGTGAGATTTGCATCGGACGAGGGACATGGCGTGTTTGAGAAAAGGTGTATTCGGGTGCTTACTACATCGTGTATACGCGAAATACGCACTCGTCTACGCGGTGTGCGCACTGGTGGTACACGCGCGTGCACGGCCAATAGACTGAACGTCGCGCCAGGAGGGCTCGAGAGCGTCGAGAACGGCGGCGAGCGGCGGCTGAGTACTGAGTACGGGCAATGCGTGCTTTGAGTGCGCCGACGGGCTCGAGAGTCTTGAGCAGGGGCAGCCCAGGTGCGGCCAGAGCGTGCGTTGAGCGTGGTCGAAGGAGGGCGACGGTGGCCGTCTGCGGTGTCGAGAGCGGGACGTGAGCCAATCACAGCTCTTGGGCACGGGGCGGGATCGGGGCGCTTCGAGGAGGAAGGAGGACGCAGTGGACGTGGAGAGACGCAGTGGACGGGGATACGCACAGAGGAGATGTCTGTCGTCCAATCCCGAGTCCACCAGCCGATAACACATGTCTGGCTGGGTCCGTTCGCGCCAGGGCGGGTCTTGGGCACTGGAGTGCGCTGTGGCCACTCTAGCTCTGTGCGAGCAAGTGCGACGCACGACTGGATGCTCATCCGGCGGACGGCTCTCCGCCAGAACGGCCGCCAGGAAGCAGATCCCAGATGGATCCACGTGACCGGCGTAGTATGTCATAAGGTGTCCAAGCAGGAGAGCGCGTCCAACTCTCTCGCCCTCCTCTCCTGCCTTACTTGCTCACCTATCCCCGCCCGCCATGAGCAAGACCCACGCGGCTTATGCGCCTCGTCCGACGCCAGCCGCCGCATCCTCGACGAAATCGAGGAGCAGTTTCGCTTGACCAAGGAGGATCTCACGCGCATACTACCCAGTTCCTTGAGGACTTCTCGCTCGGTCTCAGAGAGTACAACCACCCGATGGCCATGATGTACGTCCTGGGTGATCTCGCAAGTGCGCATGCATTCACGCGATAAGCTCTGCAGCCCGACATTCGTGACCGGAGTACCGAACGGTTCAGAAACTGGGTGAGTCTCAGCTATCTCCTACCTCTGGCCCCTCCTTCCCCTCCTCGCTGCCTGCGTATCATGCCTATCGTGCAACAGGAGCCGTGCAAACAACGGTCGTCTTCCGCATTGACGCGCTCTCGTACGAGTCTTGGATTCGCGCGCTCCTTATGGCAGTTTGCACTGGCATCAAGAAGCTCCATTGCGTCCAGCGACCGAGATTACGCACTCGGCGTAACCCATCCATCGATATGACAAGTATGGGAGCGCAGCTCACCGGTAGTCCGTCCCTTCGTGCGGGATGCGCGACTGTGCGCGCCGTCCCTTGGGTTCTCAGGGCGTCGCGTACGCGCGCAGCATTTCCTCCGTCCTCTGACCCACCGTCACAGGACCGCGAAGACTGCGAAGTTTTGCATGCGAAGTCGCGGTACCTTTTGCGTGACGACGGGCTCGGACGACGTCCTTGATCTTGTCGCGCGCTTCCGAGATGATCTGACGGCCTTGCAGAACATTTCTCGCGCTCGATCTCGGCGGAACAAACCTGTACGAGTCCACGCCCTCATATAGGCTTGCGTGATAATAACCTTCACCGCCGTCCAGGCGAGTCTGCGAAGTCGAGCTACTCGGCAACCACGAGTTCGTCTTGAGGCAGCAGAAGTACAAGGTGTCGGATGCCCTGAAGACAGGAGAGGCCACTGCTCTGTTTGGTGAGTGATATGCCCAATCACCATGCGCAGACGCGTAGCTTATTGTAGCCGAAACTGTACCGCAGATTACTTGGCCGATTCCGTCGACGCCTTCCTGACGGAGTACGCTTCCGCCGTCCCTTCAAGTCCTTCATCCGAACGAGGCAATCCGTTCGCGTCCCCATCGCTGTCGGAAGAGCCGGCGGTTCCTCTTGGCCTCACATTCAGCTTCCCCGTCGAACAAACTGCTCTCAACGAAGGAAAGATCACTGACTTCGCTGCTGCGAAGAACGCCATCGGCAACGACGTGGTCAAGTTGCTCCAGGACGCATTCGACCGGAAGCATCTACACGTAAAATGTGTGGCCCTGGTGAACGATGTGAGTCTGGCCCACAAGCGATATTCGTCCACATCTCATATATGCAGACCGTCGGAGCCTTGCTGTCACGCGCATACACCGGAGGCAGTTGTATTCTCGGTAGGTCACCCAACGCGTAGTAGTGTCGCAGTTGCTGATCGTCGTTCATAGGCAGTATATTCGGTACGGGTACCAACGGTGCCTACGTGGAGCGTGTGGAGAAGAAGCTGGGCAACTCACCAGCTAGAAGGGCGGTTACATGGTCGTGAACACGGAGTGGGGCGCGTTCAACAACACTGTAAGCCAGATGCCTTCCGGACACTCCGTTCACATCAATATCCCTGCAGCGCACCGTTCTCCCAACAACGCCTTACGACAACAAGCTCGACCGTCAATCCATTAACCCCCGTCTTCAAGCCTTCGAGAAGTTTATCTCCGGCATGTACCTCGGAGAGATTCTCCGCAATATCCTCCTGTCTCTCATAGACGCGGCGCCCAAGCCCCTCTTGTTTAACGGGCGGTCAAGCGGGCCACTCAACACCCACTATGGTCTTGACACCGCCGTCATGTCCGAGGTTGAGGACGCATGGGAAATAGGCCGAGTCTCGAGCGTCCCGGTGGACAGTGCGAAGGCGAACGGTGTCGCGGCCACCGAGTCTCAGCCTTCCATTGGCAGTCGACACACTTCACGGACGTTGACAGGCTCTCGCCAGACGACAAGGCACGCCTGGTACGCATCCAGGGCATTCTCGTACAACGGCTGGCGCTGGATCCCGCGGATGTTTCGCTGCGTGATGCAGCTATCGTACGTTGGGCGGCGTCGCTCGTCGCTCACCGCGCCGCACAACTGAGCAGCTGCGCGGTCGCGGCTGTGCTAGTGCAGACAGAACGTGCGAAGCTCGGCGGTGGTTCGCCACAGATGAGGAGAAGATCTGTGTCGGTGTGGACGGCAGGTGAGTATCTGCTCTGATCGTTGCCGCGGCGTGGTTCTGACTCGCGTGGACCTAGTCTCATCCAGCACTACCCGAACTTCAACGCACGTCTACGTGACTCGCTGCGCGAGCTTGTTGGCGCAGAGGTGGAGACGAAGGTGGAGATCGGTCGCGAAGGACGGCAGTGGTGTTGGAGGTACGTCGCTGCAATCGGCCTTCATATCGCTGGTTTTGACATGCCTGCGACCCGTCACAGCTGCTCTGTGCGCTCTCCAGGCTACCAAACAAGGACATTAGATGCGTCACGGACGGAAGCAGAAAACACAAACCGGCATGTATCCTAGCTGTATCGTACTTGTACTGACCGTTTGTTTCTGCGCTGTGTTCTTATCGTACTTATTTCAGCGGTGTCTTTCCGAGGACGTGAGGCGGCGAGTCCTGTCATCTTGCCGTGTGGTTTCCACAGCAGTGTACTTCGATGCTTCAGGTAGATGAGTGTACGCAATCGTTGCTGACAACTGTGGATGCAAGGCTTGTGGGTGGCGTACTTGGGTCCGATCTCGGGACGTGACCGCAGAGTGGAAGTCCTGTGGTGTTCTGTGGTGTTTGGTCCGAGGAGGCCGTGGTGACAATGCGGCTGTACATGCGTCTCGATGAACAACCTAATCACCAGGATCACTTCCTGGGCTGCGTGCATGTCGCACTCGCCTCGACGCCATTTTGAAGATCTGTGGCCGGCAACTCAAAGATGACATAGCGATCGGAGGAGATCAGATCTCTCCGGGATAAAGACAAAACCGTTTACCCTCGAGATCTCGGGCGTAATGACATGGTGGCGATTTCGACATGATGCACTTGAACTCCTGCCACTACACATTCCTCATGCTACGCTCTGCTCTCTTGCCTGCGCCTGGGCGACGACGATCAAAAAGCCGGGTCAGCCACACTCCCATATATGGCGAACGAGCGTAGCGATTCACCCGGGCTGCAGCTGGGAGAGGGCGGAAGGGGTCGGCGGCGGTAGGGGGAGTGCGGAGGTCGAATGCTGGGTGACGGAGGATGGCCATGCGGCTGAATGACAGAGGCTTGCAGGTGGCAGGATAAGGAAGAGGGATTGCAGTCTGGGCTGGAGGCGCCTGGGTGTTAAGGCTCCCATTGCGGCTGGTCCCCGTCGATTGCCGTTGTCGTCCCGACGTCGACGTCGCACCTCCCGCTCACCCCGCTACGACCCCCCCTCCGAGGCGAAGACGCTCTCGACGGCCTCTTCGACGCGATCGCCCAGAAGCTGCCCCTTTTCGCCTGCGAGGATGCCCGCGACACAGGCCGGGAGCTCGAACGGCCATCTGTCCACGGTCGCGGCGTCCGGCTCTAGCTCTGGATCGGCACCCAGGACGAAGCAGGTGCGGGTGCGTTCGCCAGGTGCGAATGGCACCGCCGACTCTGCGGACAACGGGGCCCCGATGCGCGCCCGCCCCCCAAGCGGGCGCGAAGGCGATCAACTGCGAGCCGTGCAGGACAGAACACAACTAAGTGCGACAGGTGCGTCTTCGCGGCCGTAGGCAGATCCTCGCAGTGC
>MARA01000128.1:0-24602 GCA_001792895.1 Lentinus brumalis | reverse complement strand
ACTTTGAGGGCGAGCCGGTGCGGGATGGTGATGCGACGCATATCGCGCAGGTCGGGCTGTGGGCGCCAACGCAGGCGGGGACTTGAAGCGCGGTTCGGATGGAACGCAGGGCGGTATGGCTGCGGCGGAGACGCAGTTCTGTAGGGGTCATGTATCGCAGCGTGGGCTGAAAACCAGAAGGTGACGCACAGATGGCGCGGTTGGACGCGAGCGCGTGGCGGAGCAAGGGAGCGGGACGAACGGTGGTGGCATTGCGTGTGCAAGGGCGCGAGAAGCTGCAGCACGAAGTTTGAGGGCGAGCCGGTGCGGGATGGTGATGCGACGCATATCGCGCAGGTCGGGCTGTGGGCGCCAACGCAGGCGGGGACTTGAAGCGCGGTTCGGATGGAAACGTAGGGCGGTATGGCCGAGGCGGAGACGCAGTTCTGTAGGGTGGTCATGTATCGCTGCGTGGGCTGAAAACCAGAAGGTGACGCACAGACGGCGCGGTGTGACGCACGAGTTGGCAGGCGCAGCTGCGAGCACAGGGCGAGCGGGACGAGGACGACAGCGGCCGCGTCCGGCCACGATTAGCGGTAAAACGGCGGTGGCATTGCGTGTGCGATGGCACGAGGAGCCGCCGCACGAACTTTGAGGGCGAGCCGGTGCGGGATGGTGATGCGACGCATATCGCGCAGGTCGGGCTGTGGGCGCCAACGCAGGCTGGGACTTGAAGCGCGGTTCGGATGGAAACGCAGGGCGGTATGGCCGAGGCGGAGACGCAGTTCTGTAGGGTGGTCATGTATCGCAGCGTGGGCTGAAAACCAGAAGGTGACGCACAGATGGCGCGGTGTGACGCACGAGTTGGCAGGCGCTGCTGCGAGCACAGGGGAGCGGGACGAGGACGACAGCGGCCGCGTCCGGCCACGATTAGCGGTAAAACGGCGGTGGCATTGCGTGTGCGATGGCACGAGGAGCTGCCGCACGAATTTTGAGGGCGAGCCGGTGCGGATGGTGATGCGACGCATATCGCGCAGGTCGGGCTGTGGGCGCCAACGCAGGCGGGACTTGAAGCGCGGTCGGATGGAAACGCACGGCGGTATGGCTGCGGCGAGGAGGCAGTTCTGTAGAGGGGTCATGTATCGCTGCGTGGGCTGAGAACCAGAAGGTGACGCATCGATGGCGCGGTGTGACGCACGAGTTGGCAGGCGCGGCTGCGAGCACAGGGCGAGCGGGACGAGGACGACAGCGGCCGCGTCCGGCCACGATTAGCGGTAAAACGGCGGTGGCATTGCGTGTGCGATGGCACGAGGAGCCGCCGCACGAACTTTGAGGGCGAGCCGGTGCAGGACGGTGATGGGACGCACATCGCGCAGGTCGGGCTGTGGCACCAACGCAGGCGGGGACTTGAAGCGCGGTTCGGATGGAAACGTAGGGGTAGGGCGTATGGCCGAGGCGGAGACGCAGTTTCTGTAATGCATGTTTGTACTAACGACCTGCGCGCACACACAGTCATCATCATATGACCGCGACGCCGGATCGCACGTACATAGACGTACATGAGGCATGCGAATATCCGAGCTCTTTAATCGGAATTTGCATATTTCCCGATCGGGACGTTCCCACGGTAATTTGGCGCCGGCAGTCGCTAGATCGGATCGGGAGCTGCCCGAAATGCCCGTAATCACGTGATTCTGACCAAAACTCCGTTCGTGACGCAGCCGGGCAGTAATCCCCCCTTCGGGGGGATTACTAACCCTAGTATCCAGCCTGGCCACGACAATCCGGCTAGCGGTTAAGCCGCTACAGCCCTGGCCACGTGCTGGCCACGTTTGGCCACTTACTGTTTGCCCCACAGTTGGGCATTATATAGATAGGCTTTGCGCGTGGCCTGTACCTGCAGCCAGATCTGTGGCCAAAGTTTGCGGGCCGTAGCTCCATGAGATCTTTTCCAATTTCTATGACAGCTATATTATTACGTAGATCAGAAGCATCACTACACAATCCTCAGCCTGGCCACATTGCCACGGTCAATATTACAGGCAGTAGAGGGTTTGTGCAATGAAGGTGCCCTCAGCCCGGTCGTGGCCAAAGTTAGTGGGTAGCTCCATGGGTTCTTGCCCAACTGCCATGACAACTATATCAGCACGTAGGCAAGAAGCAGCACTACAAAGTATCCAGCCTGGCCACGACAATCCGGCTAGCGGTTAAGCCGCTACAGCCCTGGCCACGTGCTGGCCACGTTTGGCCACTTACTGTTTGCCCACACAGTTGGGCATTATATAGATAGGCTTTGCGCGTGGCCTGTACCTGCAGCCAGATCTGTGGCCAAAGTTTGCGGGCCGTAGCTCCATGAGATCTTTTCCAATTTCTATGACAGCTATATTATTACGTAGATCAGAAGCATCACTACACAATCCTCAGCCTGGCCACATTGCCACGGTCAATATTACAGGCAGTAGGAGGGTTTGTGCAATGAAGGTGCCCTCAGCCCGGTCGTGGCCAAAGTTAGTGGGCGATAGCTCCATGGGTTCTTGCCCAACTGCCATGACAACTATATCAGCACGTAGGCAAGAAGCAGCACTACAAAGTATCCAGCCTGGCCACGACAATCCGGCTAGCGGTTAAGCCGCTACAGCCCTGGCCACGTGCTGGCCACGTTTGGCCACTTACTGTTTGCCCACACAGTTGGGCATTATATAGATAGGACCTCGACAGTATCATCTGGGTCACCCGAGAACTCAAAGTGAAGTGGAACATTGGCGTCGCGACAACCCCGACCGTCGGAAAGGTCCCACCTATTCGGAAGAATAACCACGTCTACGTCAGGGTCCTTCAACCTCCAACACACGATGAACGTCTCTCTGGCATCCGCGACTACGTTGAGGTCCCCACATCCCTCAGTATTATCCCGCACACCATCTTTGCCCAGGTCGTCGAGGGTGGGTCGCCCGTGAACATCATGATCTGTTTCCCCCGCATGCTGCACAAGAAATATGCCACTGACAAGTGGGAGGCGCTGATCCCCTACGAGATCCAGCGTCTGTTCTGGAACGAGGTTCTTCTCCCCGCGTTGCGTGCCAGCCTTCAGGCTCATCACACCCAGTACGTCGCGGCGTCGGTTGAGAACATCCAGCTCAAGGCGGTTCCAAGGAGCAGAAGCAGGGGGGGCTGTTCCGCGCCAAGACCCTGAGTGTCTCCCCAAGTGTCCTGGAGGACATGCTGGAGCGCATGAACACTGCCGTCCGCAGGGATCCCAACCTCTCGCTCTATGGCTCGTTTTTCTTCGTGCTGGATGCGAAGAACTACAAGTTGCAGACGAGCGTGCCGGTCTCGGCGCTCAGCAACCAGGACACACCCTGGGATAGGCTCAAACAGACGCTGCCTCAGCTCGACTTCGACTACATGGCCGACAGGAGATATGGAGAGCTCACCGTGGATCTTGCCATCACCTTCAATCCGCGGGCACCTGACGTGCCTCTTGTCGGGCTGTGGAGACTCGACGTTTTGGAGGCATCATATGGCGCTGGGGGATACACGCGCGGGAACTTGCACCACATCGCCTCCCTCTCACGGTACGGGGCCATGCAGGCTACCATGGGGGCAGAGCGCTCGCGACATGGCCATGTGCTCTATCGTTCCTCGTACAACCTGCAGTACGAGGTCATCCGGCCGTCGAATAACCAGCCCTACTTTGCTGAAGACGGCGACGCATACGAGGGCCACGTTATCTATCACCAGGAGTGCAATAGGCGGGTCACAGCGTATGCCGGGGACTGTCGGAGGCAGAGCTTTGGCATCCGAGATGAGATTCGCATGGGAGGTCAGGCCCTCAAGGAATACCTCGAGGGCTGGCAGGACACGGTGAGTTCATAAAGCCGGACCCATGCGCACACTGTTGACACGCATCTGCAGACCCGCGAGTTTTTGGAGAGTGAGCCTGTCCTGTGGATTCCTTCCGACACCTGGTTTCTGTATCTCTCCGTTCGCGTGGATGAGCTTCAGCATCTCCAGGTGCGCATCAACAGGCAGAAGCCGCCCAATCGGGGGGTGCTAACTAGCCTCCTGTGCCATCTCATCAAGGAGGTGTCGAGCACGGACCTCATTCCTCCGGCACACGTCCGAGAATCGTTGGCGCTCCTCGAGGCCCAGACTGTGATGAACTCGTTCGGGCAATGTTTCTGCACACACTCGATTTTGACGTCAACGTTATGATCCCGGAGATACAGGAGTACGACACCGAGACGGTGCTGAGCTCCCTGAAATTCTCCAGCGGTCAGACACGACGTGCGCAGCGTCAGGACGAGCTGCATCTTGCCCTCCCGTCCGTACGGTACCCTCTTGGGCCTGCCCCGGTGTGGTCAGCAGTCCTCAGCGCCATCGATGCGGATGCTGAGAGCTTCCTCGAGCCTTTGATGTACCCGCCATGGTTGGATGTCAACGAGGCAGCTTCCCGACTCTTCATGCTGTGCACCGTGCAATTGTACGCCCTCCTCAATGATGCCTGGACTCTCAAACCCTCGATTGAGCCCATGGAGAGCCTCCAAGATGCGATGGACTTCTGGACCGTGCGAACTTTGCGCGACTACCTCGTCCGGGTGGCTTTCACTGCGACTAACGGCGGGCTCGAAGGCCCAGTTCGAGGCCACAGGGAGCTCTCCTTCAGGGAGCGCATGGTCATTTTCTTCCCTCAGCCCGACAGCCATCACATCCGAAAAGGGTCACAGTGGTGGGTTTTTACGCTGCAAATGGGCTATATCGCCGCATACCACAGGAGCTCGAATCCCGCAATGAGGCGGAGGCTGAGGACCTGCAAACGGCATTGGAAGACATCTTCAGCCAACTCCAGGTGCTCCCCATGGTCCAGGCACCCACGGCGGAGGGCCATGGCATTGTTTGGCCTCGTAAGCGAGAGTGTGTCGCACTGGTCGTGAATTCCACCTACTACAAGATGGAGCGGATTGGCAGCGGGGCTGCGACGCGGAAAGGGGGCTCAAGGCTCACAGTAGGGTCGACGAAGTTCATGAAGAAACTGGAGGAAGGCTCTCGTGTGGGCATACCTGACCTTGTGGCCTTGAACCGTGTCCAGAACGACCTCCGTGCCCGGGCGAACAAGGCGCGGACCGGGAAGGCGCTGAACAAGCGTAAGCCACCCCCTAGGAGGACGAACCACATTGGGACGTCAGCGAGTGCCATGCACCAGCAGCGTCAGAGGCTCGCGGCGCAGGACGAGTCGGACGATGAAATGGAGCAGGACCAGGAGGGGGCGCACAATGAAGTCGAGCAAGACCAGGGAGTTTCACACAGTCCCGCAGTGGCCAATGGCGGTGGGGGGGTGGTCGAGCGGCTGAGCAGACGGGCCAAGACTTGCCTGGTGGTGAGGACAGGATGCATGTGGAAGAGCACGAACAGGAGGGCGCCGCCAATGTGGATAGGGCAGATGCAGAGGACGATGTGGTCCGCAGTGGAGATGAGGAGGATATGCTCGGCGGGGAGGTGGGCAGTGACTACTGGGGTTCCGACGATGAGGGCGGGGAGTTCCTCCCATTCCCTCTTGGCGAGGATGAGGACGAGGAGGATGAAGACTACTGGGAGGAGCCAGGGCCTGACAGCCCAATTCCTCATGGGCGAGGTATTAGAGGGCAGGACGCCGCGGACGTGGACATGGGGGGTATGGGTGAGGAACTCTCCACTGATGAAGGAGAGCCGGAGCTCTCTGAGGGCGAGAGGCCGCTGAGAACACCCACGGTGGTGCGTACGTATGGCCGTGTTAGGAGCTTCAGGTTTGCTGCTAGTCCATAGTGCTCGAACGAGTGCGAGGCTCAAGGACCTGCTTAATGTCTTCTTGGGTTAACCGTCTCCCGTACTTTGTCCCTGGGTACCTCCATTACATCGTCATGTCCATGTACTAGCGGCTCATCGGTATTCAAATCTAAGAGCACTCAATCCCCCACCAGCTCTCATTGCCCCAGCAGCCCTGGGGGTATAGTAAGCGGTTGCATGACATTTCAAAACACAACACCAAGACAGCGCGAGCCTGCGACGGGATAAACTAACTCGATCACCCCCGACCAAGACGGAGCACCATGCAGACACAAGCGTACATGCGCGTACCCACTCCATTGAGGCACTTCCATATGTGCAATCCCACTTGCGCCATCCTGACAACCCTTCGCGCGCATGCAGCGGTCGGGCGGCAACGGCAAATGCCAGTGCATCTGGCCTCATTGCCGGTGATCCAGCCGGCATATGTCTCTAGCATGCGGCGCTGCCAACTCCGGGCGGTCGTAATCTGTGGACGACCCAGGTAAGTCAGGGTTTGACCCCAGTAATTGCTCTGGAATCGGATTGCCCACCTCCAGTATGCCTGTGAACAGAACACCGACGCAGTACATGTCCCATGCATAGGGATCAAAGACGGGCCGGTCTGCGAACTTCGGGACCGCGCTGGGCGGCAGCTCAATGGGCTCTTGCTCCCCTGGGCCACGTGCAAGCACACGGGAGCTACCGAAGTCGATGAGGTAGATGGTTCCCGCCTTCGTGTTTGCATGCTTGGTGGCCTCGTATGATGTGGCCATGAGCACATTGCCCTCATGGATGTCCTATGTGGGCTATATCAGAACATTGCAGGCATGCATGCGGGTGGCCGCACATACAAGATGCGCGATCTTGACCACGTGGAGGTCTTCGATGCCCTAGCGTACGCCAACCCCGAGTTATCACACGTGAACGGTGACAACACAGTAAGGGAGCCACGAACCTGCAGAACCTGGTGACAAAAATCCAGCACCTCCTCGGTGTCCCATTGCCTCGGAATTGCGAACGGATCCAGGAGAGCCGGCATCAGCAGGAAGTCGCTACGTTCATCACGCACAACCTCCGCGGGTATGATGTGGGCGTGGGCTAATCCGTCTGAAGCCAGCAGTTCGTAGACTGGGGCTTCCACACTACCTGGGACCAGTACCTTAACAACGTAGCACGGTGCGTCCCAGTTACCCTCCACATCCTCGACGGTGCGCCACACGCGCGGCTATAAGCAGGCCTTGTCAGCCGTGGTCCATCAAGATATCACCTCTGAAACACCCACCGCTTGCCACCAAGGTGATGCGAGGCTGATGGCACGTGCGGCGAGGGCCGGATGGTGAACGAGCCAGTCTGGGGGTGATTCAGTCATGGTGGACGTTGTAAATCAAGGAGTGCGCTGGCAGCAAGCGCGCGTGCTCGCTGGCCGGGTCATGACCGGGCCACCGGGCCGAGAACGGCATCGGACTGGGCAGGCACAAGGTTGGGGCACTGCCTTAAGGTTAACCTCGCGGGAGAAGTACAGCAAGGCATATATATAGTCCTGTGAATCGCCGGCACAGGCCAACCGTCTCTCTCTCCCCTGCGCCGATTTCCCCTCTCATCCCCGCCCCATACGACGATGGCCGCCGCCGCTGCTCAAACCCCCGAAGTGCGCCACCACCAGAGGCGTGTCGCGTGGGCAGAGGCCAAACAGATATACTTCCCTGCCCTTAGCTATGAGGGCTTTATACACGCCCCTGTTGCCGGCAACCGTAAGTCGTACATTGTGCTCCTGACATCAACGCTCTCATGCGCAGGTACAGTAAACGGCGCCGGGAGGCCGGTGAACCTCGCTCAACTCGGCGACGACGGCATCAGGGCCATCGTCGATTTCCTGACGATGCTGATCGTGCGGGAGCCTCCGTTCTAGGTCAACCCTCTGGTTTCTACCGGCCGGGCGGAGGCTGTATGAAGGATCACTATGAACCATGACGGCCCAGGGGCCTATTCCTGCGCTTTGTGGCGCCGGGACATCACCGCGAGCGAGGCACAAAAGAAGGGGCCGCGCATGCGGTACCTTGTCAGTGTTTGCCGAGAGGCGCAAGGCGTCGGCACCCTCTGCATCGACGTTCTGACGGCCGATGCCACGGACGCTGCGGCGAACATGGCCAAGTTCTACGCCAATTGCGCAACACTCCGTGGACAAGTCCATCAGGGTGGGCCGCCCGATATTGCAGCCTAGGTGTCATGCACGCTGCTGCGCTGCTGGATTGGGTACGTGCGCACCACCTCGACATTATCTCTCACTCACCGACCCTTCAGATGTCGCGCTCGCACTGAGCGAAATCCACATTGGTTGGCACGCACTGGTTGCTGTGTCGTCTTTGTCGTGCGTGTTCTCGTGTTCGTGGGCGTCCCGTCGTGTTCTCGTTTTGCTGTCGTTTTCCTGTCTGCGCTGTACAATCCTCCCTCCCCGTCCGCTTCGTCAAACACGGCCAGTTTCCGTATTTCCGGACATCGATGCCTCGTAGTTCCATTGTATGTTCTGCCAGCGATGTATATGCAAGCATGTTCATCACGCGTAAATGTCGTGCGTGTGCCGACCTCACCGGTAAGAGTAAGATCGCGCATCCACCTGCGCCGCTTGGCTGGCATAGCCACCTGAGGGGTTTTGTGACGCAGTACTGCACGTCTGCCACATTTGGCTTGCCCCGGGTCGCAATGATGCCGTCGTTTGTGCCCGTCTCCGCCTACGCATACAAAAGGCCATGCTATGCGTTGCAGGCTGTCTGAAAGAGTTGAAATTGCGATAGCCAGGGAGTGCGCCAGGTACTTTGTCATTTCAGCCATATCTCCATGAATAGCCGTATCGCTGCCATCCGGATTTACGCATGCACCATAATGCGCACCCATGTAGATGTATGTGCAAGAGCATACATACATTCATACGGGTCTATGAGTCGGCGGGACACACAGGACCCATGTGGGCCTCCTGACAGGCGGACAGAACAGCCATATCTCCACGGCCTGAAGTTAGAGCTCTCTGATAGTTCGTACCAACCTGTGCTCATGCGTTTAGAGGGCATGCAAGCTGCTGTGGGGGCTCTCTGAGTGCACGGAACATGTAGGATCCATGCGGCCCTCCTGGCAAGTGGTCAGAATGGTCGTATGGTGGTTGTCCGGCCTCGGGCAGGTGCCGTACTTTGCACCCATGTGTGTCTATGTGTCGGTAAAAGGATGCAACTCTTGCCGGGGGTCTACTTGTCCGCCGAACACGCAGGACTCATGTGGCCCTCCTGGCGGGTGGTCAGAATCGCGACACCGCCACTGTCTGCCTTCGTGCAGGCTTCATGCTTTGCACGCATCTGTATCCATGCATTACAAACGGGGCACAGCCCTGTTTGCTGGCCTATCAGTTGCCAGAACACCCAGAACCCATGCTGCCCTCCTGGCAGGTGGTTAGAATGGCCATATTGCAGTTGTCCGGCCTTGGGTGGGCGTCGTACTTTCCACCCATGTGTATCTATGTGTCAGTAAGTGGATGCAACTCGTGCAGAAGGTCTATTTGTCCGCGGAACACGCAGGACCCACGTGGCCCTCCTGGCGGTGGTCAGCCCAGCCATATCCCTATGGCCCGGGGTTGCAGCTCTCTGACAATTTGTGCATTGTATGTGTATGCCCTTGGGGGCCATTAAAACCCTTGGAGGAGGCGTTCGAGTGCATGGAACATGCAGGACCCATGTCGCCCTCCTGGCGGGTGGCAGACCAGCCATATCTCCATGGCCAGGGGGTGCAGCTCTCCGACACTGTGTCCAATTGTGTATCTACGTTTAAAGCGTTTTTATCTCTTGTTGGGGAGACTTCAGGGGCGGAACATGCAGGACCCATGTGGCCCTCCTGGCAGCCGGTCAAGCTGGCTGTATCAACTGCGTCTGGGATCGAACAAGCTCCATAATATGGCCCGGTTTGGGTGTATGTATTTGATGGGAGACATAACTCTTTGTGGGGCCTTTAGATGGGCAGGACATGCAGGACGCATGCACAGCTCCTGCGTGAGCGCTGAACGTCGCCGTAACTCTGGGGCCAGGCCTTGCTGTGTCACCAGACCTTGTGCAATACCTTCTCTGAACATTGTGCACCCCTGATGCATGACTGCTGGCCTTGAAGCTAGTAGCTCATTCCCCAGCATAGGTTGCAACACCACGGGGGTGATGGCACTCACTGAGAACAAATGTGCCCCATGTGGTCCTGTTACTTTCACCCTTGGATGCCCTTGAAGAGCACTCTTTGCAGAGGATGGGCCTAAACATGTATTCGTACTGATTCTACACCATATCAATAGTGGGCGTATCGCGAACAGCGCCATACCATACGACACAGAATAGTGATGCGCAGCATATAATAGGGAAGTTGACCTAAGCTCCTACATCCTAGTACACCTGAATCACCATTCATCGACACGCGAGAGCTTGTACAATATGTCGATACGATAGACGTCGCCCAAACAGATATTCCGGTACCGGGTTCCAGGAAATGTGTCGTGAAGAAAGTGAGTAATGGACGTTGGATGCGTGGAGCAGATGAAGCCAAAGCGCAGGCTCTGAATGTGTGGGATAGATGGGAATGATGTGTGAAGAATCAGCTCGGACTTTGGGGGAAAGGGGTCGAACTCGAACTCGGTGGCCAGATATTGAAGTTGCTCCCCAGCCGACGCCGTCGTTGACACCGGATGGTCCCGTAGAGGATCCCACCCTTCGGTCGTAGCAACCGGCCTCTCGTCGGGCTCTACCTTTTCCGGGTACCAGCAGTAAGGAACTGTCGGCCAATCGCCACAGGTGAATGGCGTGTGGCGTTCGAGGTCGATTGGATACTCATAGGCAAAGGGATCGCAATCGGGGCTGCGGTCGCCCGCTGGGTCTGGGGTGATGTGATTATGAGGGAAGGCCATCAACGCAAGCCACCGCGTTCTTGGGGTGCAGTCCCAGAGGCACGGCAGATAGAGGTCGGAGAGTAAGGAGCATCGCTGTGCAAAGTGCACGAGCTCTCGGACGTCAATCAATGAGTTAATCTTTTCTACGCAGAATGGCGTCGGTTCGAGAGGACTCGAAGAAATGCACAAAACACGCAAGGAACGGTGGAGGAACGATGCAAGGGTGTCGAGGTCGGTTCCTGTGACTACCCGTTTGTGGAGGTCGGGGCGGAACACAAGGGAGAGTTCTTGAAGCTGTCCCATGCGGATGAGCGGGTCAACGTCGGCAATAGGGCTCAGAAATGGGGGTTTCCAAGGTATGACTGGGCGGGATAAGGAAGGAGGAGAAACCGTCAGCCTAACAGTGGTCAGGTGTGGGAAACGGGCAGCGCACATGAGCGACATGTCGTGAATGTCGCCCGCGTGCCGCATGACAAAGTCAGAGATGTAGAACTCGGCCACTTGCGGACATTGCACATGGCCAAGCGCGCGAATGACCGCCTGTGCACTGGTGGAGCCATGGAAATCAACACTCAGGAGGTCTGCCAGGGTGACGACCGCAGCCTCCAGGTCTGCCACTCCCAGAATATCAGAGGATCCCAGTGTGAGACCGAGTCGCCTCAGCCGCGGGAGTGGAGACAGCTCGGGGAGTCCCCAAGCATGCGACTGAGGCCAGAGAGTTATAGCCTCAAGCGTCGTGCATTGGGCCACACTCTCGGCCATGGCCGCACAGTTCCATCCAGCCCAGGTGAGCTGCAACGTCCGCACTGAGGGGAGGTGGCAGAGAAGGTCCGCTATTTCCTGTGGAAAGTCAGACGAATCACGGCATGCAAGCCCGTCGATGTTGACAGAGTGCAGGCGAGCCGTGTGCCAGAACAGCTGCAGGCTCCCACTTCTCGCGTATGGCACCGTCCACAGTAATGTGCGGAGGTTGGGAAAAAGGGCCTCGCCAGCGCGACGGAGGCCCAGAAGCTGCTGCACTCCGGTGGCCGGCATCGGAGGCTGGGGGTGTGTCTGCACATCGATGAACCGGATGAATTGGTAGACGGTGGGGGGTGAGTATGCCCCGCGGTCAGATGAGGCCTCGCCGCTGCTTCCAGACTTGTATGTGAACACCACATTAGCTGGAGAGTAAGTGCAGCACCGGTGAGCAACTCACCTCTGCAGCTGCACGACCCTGGCTGTTATGAGCTGCTGTGCCGGCAGCGACCAGTAACAGGCGGAGGCTGTAGATATTCTCCCATTGAATGCTGGTACCCAGCAAAGCCAACCCCTTGCATGCGCAACGGACAGATCGGAGCGGGAGCATTTGTGGTGCTTCATCGAGCTCAGATAGGGCGAGGATACGCAATATCGACGTGGACATCTCAACCGGGACAGACAGGATGGACATGACTACTTGGGATGGTCTTCTGAGGTCTAAAATGGCATGTTGGCACAGTGCATAATCCCGTCAATGCAGTCTACTGACCTGTGATGGCAGATGGTGGTCAGTGGGAGAAGAGAAGGAGGCATGGGGTGAACCTTGTCGGACTTATAGCCTGCCCTAAATGAGCGTGTCAGCCAATGAGTGTGGAGACTTCATACTTTGTGCCCATGTGTATCCATGCATTTCAAAGAGGAGACGACTCTTTTTGGCGGTCTATTGCTCGCCGGAAGGTGCAGGACCCATATGGCCCTCCTGGCGGGTAGTCAGAATCGCAATATCGCCATTGTCCGCCATTGTGGAGACTTCATACTTTGGGCCCATGTGTATCTATGCCTTTAAAAGAGGGGACGACTCTTTCTGGCGGTCTATTGCTCGCCGGAAGGTGCAGGACCCATATGGCCCTCCTGGCGGGTAGTCAGAATCGCAATATCGCCATTGTCCGCCATTGTGGAGACTTCATACTTTGTGCCCATGTGTATCTATGCATTTCAAAGAGGGGACAACCCTTTCTGGCGGTCTAGCAGTCGCCGGAAGGGGTAGGACCCATATGGCCCTCCTGGCGGGTAGTCAGAATCACGATACCGCCGCTGTCTGTGGTCATAGGCATTGCATACTTGGCACCCATGTGTATCCGCACACCCGGCACAGGATGCAGGTGTCCCTGGGGGCCTATGGGCCCATGGGAGACGCAGGACCCATGTGGGCCTCCTATCTGTGCGTTTAACCCGGGCATAACTCTGGTTCAAGTGCTTCCTCGGTGCCCAAATATTGACACCTCGCTCTCCCAATAAATGTCTACCACTGCATGTGTAGGTGAGGGTCTCTGGGGCAGTAGGTCATCAGCTTGCAGGCCAGCTGCAGGCTGCCTACTGCTATTTGGCAAATTGCTAGATAACCACTCTTCCGTTTGGCTGGCAATTGGTGTTCCCACACATACATAACCCAGTAGCATACAATACAACCTCACGGGGGCCATGGCGCGCACTGAAAACAAAATTGACCCATGTGGTCCTGCCACTTTTATGCCTAAACGCCCTCCCCAGGTCGAAAGTGCATCAAATGACCCTAGATAGGTACTCATAGCACTCCTACACCATATGAGCTGTGCCCGAAGTCACATACACCCTCTTAAGGGCCTAGGGGGCGGCTATGTAGCACCGACGGGCGCTACCGCGCCCCATCGGCCATAGCTCGGAAACGGGTCCGCCAATATGGCTAATTTTATTTGTGAAGACTCTCCTATGTATGTCCTATATGCATGCCAAATTTCAGGCCGATCGTCCAACTATCACCGGGGAGATGTCTGGGCACAATGAGTCTAGATCTGTTGCTCGCAATGCACTACTTGCCGCATGCGATGCGCACCCGGATACCTCATCTACGCGTGCGAGGCGACGTTCTGAGCGGCCGACCGCTCGCGAACGTGGTTCAGTATTCCATCTCCATCTCCGTCTGCTCGCGATCAGCCATTGGACATACTCTGCGGGCAGACACCGCACTTGCACTCCCTTATGACTACTCACATGTTGTCCGCAGGAATGTACCTCCTCTTGTCTGGGCTCGCGGGTTCGTGCACGGCTAGCGAATAGCTCCCGTCCGGCCTACCGCGATCGAGATTGTCTTTCATGAGCGCGCAGCGGACCTGAGTGGCTGACGTCTCGCCCGAGCTTCGCTCAAAATTTCCACGGGACTCCCGCCCCGCCGCCGCCGCTCTTCGCGTCCATCGAACTCATCTGGAACGACCCCAACGCAGAGCCCGCGCGCATCATGAAGAGCTCCGGCGCACCCAAGCGTGTTTGCACATACAATACCAACCTGCGCATCGCCACTGACGCGCATCGACGCGCAAGGGTGAAAAGCGATGCAGAGCGTCGCGCGGTTCAACAACGCCTCCATGGGCACCGGGTCGACGAGATCAACGTTCAAGGTGAGTCATTGCGAATACTGTTCCGCATCCCACGCATCCTCAGCATTTTCTGGCAGCATCATGCGGGGCCCAGGTTTCCGTGCGGCAGGGACAATGGTAGCCTCCATCCGCGCGTCACTCACAGCGTGATACTCACATTTCACAGCCTTCGCATCCTATTGCGACGCTCACAGACGATAGGAACCCTCATGTCCTGGATAGGAGAGGTCGATGAGATAAACCAGGACGCAGAAGATCACGACGTACGTCCTCATCTCGCGCGCAGTGAGACTCATCGTCGCTAACTGTAGTGTCCTCTGTGCCGTAGGTATACTATGTTGTGCTCCGCGTCCTCTATACTGCACGGGACCTGTCACTAGGCGTACAGTATACGGAGCACGCCGCGGGGGACGCTGCTGCCCTCACAGGCAAAAAGCAGTTGATTCGCAGCAATGCGATGGTTCGCTGCTACTCCACCGATATTCTCGAAGTCATTCACGTCGCACGCATGACTCTCGACGCCGCCAACTTCCCCTTCGTTGACCCTACTCAGTTCTGGCTCCGCGAAGACATTGCCGTCAACACGGCGAACGAGAAACCTCTCTCCGACGAGCCTGTCGCTATTCAGGTGAGCCCGCGCCATCCCGCACAAGGAGATGACCAACTTCATCGCTCTACATAGGTCTCGCGCCGCTTCTGTCACGGAGACTGTGCAAAACAAGGGCTCTATCTCCCGGAGAGAGAGACGGCCCGTTTCTGTCCAGAGTGCGCACACTGGTTCCATACTCAGTGTCTCGGCACGCCCCTCGGGACTGTCCAAGGCCTTCGCTCAGGCGACAACGGATTCAAGTTGCCCTCTTGGATCACCTGGCCCGGCCCGCAGTGTAACCCTGCGCTGGTCGACCACACAACGGTCGGCGAGGCTGTGAGCATGATAACCTTGCCGATCGAACGCGGCAATAACGACGGCACTCTCCCCGGGAGTCCGCAGTGGGCGGTATCATTGGAATCATTTCTGATCTCCCTTCGCAATGACCTGGTTGCAGGGAGATATGCGTTCTCGTTCGCGGAACCCAGTTGGTCCAATCACCTAGAGGACCGGCTCGCAGGGTGCGTCGTCCCCCCGGAGACGACGACACGTTGACTGCAGCGATGAGCTACCTCAACGTAGCGACCAATAACCCCTTGTCCGAGCGTAAGGTTTATCTTTGCCCTTTCGATGACACGCACTATATCTAGTCAACCGTTCCTGTCCTTGCGTCCTGTTGTACTTTAGTATACAATGAGATGAGATGTAACTTTCTTGCGCCTCCAAAAAATATGCAGCTCGACACGTCCTGTGCTGAACGCCTTTGAGTGCCGCATGTCACTCGTCTCGCGGGCGGTGTGTCCGTCGCGAGCGGTAGACCGCTCGAGCGGTGCTCCGGCGAAGGCGGGCGACATCCTCGCACCATCGCATTGCTTCAGACGGATGAGTCGTCGGGAGCGGGCGACCGCTCGACAACAGCGACAGCGTCCGTCGCGAGCGGTCGACCGCTCGCCGGATGCTTCGGCGACGGCTGGGGACTCCCTCGCCGGAATCCATTGCTTCAGACGGATGACTCGTATCGAGCGGTCGACCGCTCGAGAGAGGCTCCGGCGACGGCGGGCGACATCCTCGCACCATCGCATTGCTTCAGACGGATGAGTCGTCGGGAGCGGGCGACCGCTTGACAACAGCGACAGCGTCCGTCGCGAGCGGTCGACCGCTCGCCCAATGCTCCGGCGACGGCTGGGGACTCCCTCGCCGGAATCCATTGCTTCAGACGGATGACTCGTATCGAGCGGTCGACCGCTCGAGAGATGCTCCGGCGACGGCGGGCGACATCCTCGCACCATCGCATTGCTTCAGACGGATGAGCCGTCGGGAGCGGGCGACCGCTCGACAACAGCGACAGCGTCCGTCGCGAGCGGTCGACCGCTCGCCCAATGCTCCGGCGACGGCTGGGGACTCCCTCGCCGGAATCCATTGCTGCAGACGGATGAGCGGTCGACCGCTCGAGCGATGCCCCGGCGACGGTGGGCGACATCCTCGCCTCAATGCATTGCTTCAGACAGATGACTCGTCGCGAACAATGCCGATTCTTCCGTAGGTTGACAAGTTTATAATCAAATGCGAGGGACCGGCAGGTACGCCCGCCCACATATCCCATGCAAACCTCGTAGGCGCCCATGGAGTTCCGGCCACTCCAGCCCGTTCTTCATGTTATCGCGATGGGCATGAAGTGGATGAAAGTGTTACCTGGTTTAAACAGCAATGCTTCTATCACAAGTCTTTGAGCGACAGCTCAGACTTCCTTCGACATCACGGGACATCATACCAGACCCTGTACCGCTGTTGAGCCTTGGTACTGCCAGTTGGCACTGCCCGGCCCCCGAATATGCCCTCTTTCCTCGCTGCTATCCTCAACTCCGCCAGCGTGTTCTGCTCTTTGCTGGAGCGGTTAGCGGTGGTGAAGGCCTCTCGACGGGACTTCCGAGGAGGATCAAACAAGTCCTGCGTCGCCAACACCGCCAGATCTCAATTCGCCAATGCTGTCGCCTTTGCCGAACTATAGATCCTATAGTCGGCGTATCACCACAGCACCAGTCGTATGGAGGTGCAGTCTGTCTGATCCTGGTCCTGTGCAGCACAGACCATCCCAAAGACCTTTATTCACTGTGTCTACTGATTGTATACATGCGTAGTCCTTATTTTAAAGTCTTGTGTTCTCATGCGCTCCCTTGTTGTCGTCCCCACTCATGCTTGCATGTTTTCTTAGGATCATGAGCCCTGTGTAATGCTTTCTGTGTCCCGTTTTCATCTTGTACCCCACCGGGAACCAATGATAGCCATCCTGTTAAATCTGTGCGTGCTGAGATGAGGTTCGGATGAAGTCCAGAGTTACGAAGTCCAGAAGGATGCGCACGGAGATGAGGACTTTGGGGCAAAGCTATTGAACAATGGCTTGGATCCACGAAGGTCTCCAATTTAGGACAGACAAGAGATCCGGATACCAGAGCAGGACAGACAAGAGATGCAGAGTTTATACCAGAGCAAGCAATGCATAAGAAGATAAGCAAGAGTTAATACCAAGCAGAAGAGTAATCAAGCCAGAGGGAAAGAGTCGAGCAGAAGTCGGAGTCAGAGGTCAGAATTCCGGTCGGAACTGAGGTCTCAGTGTGGCTACACAAAAGCTTATATAGTAAAGACTGTAAAGTCCGAGAGGCCGGAGAGGAGTAGCGAAGACATAACTAAAGGAGGTCAGGAACCATAGTCAGGTGGAAGCTAGTGATCGGCCAATAGAAAGTACAGTAACTGTGGACTGGAGGCGGATACAATCGAGGTCAGCATGGGGATGGATACAAGTGGAGTCAGAGTCAGGCAGAAAAAGAAAACACAGGCGGGTACAAGCAGGAGCAGTAAGACCAGATTCCGGGACAAAGTAAGCAAGTAGAATGCAGAAAGGTGGTTGACAATAGAAACACTTGTAAGACGAACTGAAGTTCTGGAGTCCGATGGAGGTCTGAATGGGAGTTGGTGTCTTGGAGGCACGGGATGTAACAGCGATCGGACTATGAGAGAAGAGTGAACAGAATAGATTGAGCTGGGAGTCCTAGTTGGTGGTGTAACACGAGATCAGGCCCGAGATCTAAGCACGACCATAAAGGAGGTCAGAAACCGGAGTCAGGCGGAAACTTATAGGTTAGGTAGAAAAGCGGTCAGGTGCGGAGATAATAGACAATAGCAACACATGTAAGACAAACGAGAGCAGTGAAGTCAGAGAGTTGGTGACTTGGAGGCATAACAGCTTTCAAGTGGGGGAGGGGTCGGCTCGAGGATAGGTCAAGCACAAGTCGAGCCCTCAAGGCGGTCCTTTAAACAGGCTCCTTGTTTATGGCATGGCAGCTCCTGATTTGCCTGTCAAGCCTGTGCATCAGATACAAAATGATATGCAGAATCTAAGCACTTGCCAACCATGACTTGCAGTCGTGCTGCAGTGTCCCACTCTTGAGTACGAGAACCTGCTTGCTCCCTCAGGCTCGCATACCTGGTCTCTGAAGAGAGTGTTACGTGCATTGAGAATGTTCCGTACGGGCGGGCGCTTAGCACGTAGATGCACGGATGTACAGGGCCACATATGCGCCAGTCATGGTTCATTCGGGCATGAGACGCACGAACCCGCGGAGCGGTCAGCCGCTCGGGCAAGGCGCGGATGTCAGGAGAAGTGCACCACAAAATGGTACTACGCCTGCTTCTTCGATGCTACAGTCTGAGCGGCCGGCCGCTCGCGAGAGCACATTGGTCCCGTATCTCCCGCTACTTGCGACGCACGGCAGGACGGGTAAACAGAGCAGCGTGATACTGCGCCTAAGCCTACGACGGTATGTTCTGAGCGGTCGCCCGCCCACGAACGTATGTCGGTCAGGTATCTCCCGCCGCTCGCGACGCGGCGCCGGACGCGTGTTGAGTGTCCGGTGAAGGGTACGGGCACCATAGATGATACGCAGTGAGCGGCCGACCGCTCGCGAGAGCACATTGGTCCCGTATCTCCCGCTGCTTGCGACGCACCGCAGGACGGGTAAACAGATCAGCGTGATACTGGGCCTACGCCTTCGACGGTACGTTCTGAGCGGTCGCCCGCCCACGAACGTATGTCGGTCAGGTATCTCCCGCCACTTGCGACACGGCGCAGGACGCGTGTTGAGTGTCCGGTGAAGGGTACGGGCACCAGAGATGATACGCAGTGAGCGGCCGACCGCTCGCGAGAGTGCATCGCTCCCGTATCTCCCGCTGCTTGCGACGGACTGCAGGACGGGTAAACAGAGCAGCGTGATACTTCGCCTACGCCTTCGACGGTATGTTCTGAGCGGTCGGCCGCCCACGAACGTACGTCGGTCAGGTATCTCCCGCTGCTCGCGACACGGCGCCGGACGCGTGTTGAGTGTCCGGTGAAGGGTACGGGCACCAGAGATGATACGCAGTCAGCGGCCGACCGCTCGCGAGAGTGCATCGCTCCCGTATTGTTAACGACCGCCCGCTTAGCTGCCGGGGGTGTAAGGTACTTATTCAGCACAGCAGAGCCGTGCAATCACTTGGTACGCCGTACGACTGTACTGACACAAACGGCGGCTCAGGCGAGTGCAGAGCGTGCCTCAATGGGGGCTGAGAAACCCGGTGTTCTTATCGCGATGGAATGCACGTGAAACCTTATCGGATCCCGCAAGGACGCGACGAGTAAGGTCCGCGTAGGTTGTTCTATCTCCGCATCGTCTCGCTCTAGTACGAACGTCCACCTCGACTACCATGCCTCCTCCGACGCTCGCAGACTATGGCCGCCACTTCGAGACGACTGTGCCGTCGATAACGAGGGTCCCGGAGAAGGTCCGCACGGCGGAGGAAGTGCCATCGGTACAACGCAAGTTTTCCTGACCGTCCGTGCATGGGTGCACACTGACCGATTATACAGACCCTGCTGGATTCGAAATCACAAAAGACATGGTGTGCGTGCTGAGGGAGTAAGCGGGGAGATGATGAGGCGATTACTGACATCGAATGCTGCAGGGTGTTGTGCAAGCAAGGGCGACATCCGCAGACGGACCACGCAATCGTGTTCTACGCCCTGGTGGAGCAACCCCTCGTACTTCGGCGGCTCCGCGAGGTGAGTACGGAATGAGAAGGGACGTCCGTGATGCTACGGTGGATGTACTGTCAGCCGTTTCTCAAAGTGCGGCCATTCTACGTGCGCGACGATCTCGACGTGTCAAACCTGGCGGGGAGCTCGTGCCGAACGGAAACGAAGGCAGCGATTCAGGGATTGCACCAGTGCGTGCTCGCCACGGACAGCGAACACATTCATGTGACGCAAGTCATCGGGCTTGAGCACGTACCGTTGCTCGAGGCGACCAAGATTTCGTTCCTGCTGGTCCTGGCACATACGCGGTGGTACCGCGCGGACGTGGAGATAGAGGTTATATCGCTCAACAAGAAGACGAAAATGCTACGTGCTGCGAAGGTGAGTTAGAACGTGTGCTCGCGTTCAGATGTCGTTAAGGCTACAGCGTGCTGACGCAGATGTGTCTGAGCAGGCGGTGGCGCCGTTCTGTGCGGCGCAATGCACGAAGATGCGGGCGTACTCTGCCGCGGACGACGTTGTCCGGTGGTGCGAGGACTGCCGGCAGTGGTTCCACGAGAGCTGCTTGGAGCAGCGGAATACGGTGGAGTTCTATCGCGAGGAACACGCGAAGGAGCCGTACACGGACTTTCCGGCATGGGTATTGTGGGACACAGAGGAACCGGTTCCCCGCAGGTGTACCGACACTTCCTGGGGCTGATCACGACACCGATCCGGAGATGCTATCCTGAGGTATCGCCCCACCACATATTGACGGCGGAGCTGTTTCTCAGCAAGTTGCGGGATGCGGCGAAGCGGCCGGGCTTCGCCATTCCACCCAGCGAACGAGCATACCGAGCCTTCGTGGACTCCCTGCTGGTGCCGACACTACTGCGTCCGGACGTCCGCAGTCCGCACATCGACCGGTTCATCGAGTACCTGACGCAGGTGAACCTTGGTGAGAAGATGCTGTACCAGTGCCCCCGTCATCCCGACCACGTCATCTAATAGCTCGGGTAGTATAGAGTTCAGGTAGGTATGGATTGCAATGTACTAGTTGGCAATTGGGCCAGGGTATGAAACGTTATAGCCGCGACAGAATGCGTGGAGAGCGGGCGGCCGCTGGGAGACGGGTCGTAACCACATGGGGAGGCGTTCAGCTAGAGGCGAATCTTTGTGTATTCGCGTCCGAGTCTGTTAAGAGCGGGCGACCGCTGCGAGACGAGTAGGAGATCTGAGCGGCCGTCCGCTCACAGACAAACGTCTGTGTATTCGCGTCCGATTCTGTTAAGAGCGGGCGACCGCTGCGAGACGAGTAGGAGGTCTGAGCGGCCGTCCGCTCACAGACAAACGTCTGTGTATTCGCGTCCGAATCTGTTCGGAGCGGGCGACCGCTGCGAGACGAGTAGTAGGTCTGAGCGGCCGTCCGCTCAGAGACAAACGTCCGTGTATTCGCGTCCGAATCTGTTCGGAGCGGGCGACCGCTGCGAGACGAGTAGTAGGTTTGAGCGGCCGTCCGCTCAGAGACAAACGTCCGTGTATTCGCGTCCGAATCTGTTCGGAGCGGGCGACCGCTGCGAGACGAGTAGTGGTCTGAGCGGCCGTCCGCTCAGAGACAAACGTCCGTGTATTCGCGTCCGAATCTGTTCGGAGCGGGCGACCGCTGCGAGACGAGTAGTTGGTCTGAGCGGCCGTCCGCTCAGAGACAAGTGTCTGTGTATTCGCGTCGGAATGCGTTCAGAGCGGTCGACCGCTGCGAGACGACGCAATCACGAATTATACTGCCTTCTACATGCTTGTCGAACATATATTACAAACAAAACTACATGAAATGCTCGGAGCTACGGGGACATCGGTAGAGATATCGGTCTGTCAAAGGAACCTTCATGAGCTTAATGAAGTCGTCGAGCGCGTGCCACCGAGCGAGCGGCTCCTCGGGAACCGTAAACCGTCGGACGAGGGCTTGGATGTATATGACCTGGTCATCGGCGGTGGTTGGATATGTCCAGTGGGGGTTGAGGATGTCCTGCCGGACTTGGCCGAGCAACATCTCAAATGAGACGGAGCGAGCAGGAAAGAGGTCGGGGTAGTTGCGTTGGATCGGCAGCGTGACAAGGGGCGCCAAATCGGGCCCCGTAGTACGCTCTGCGTTGGCGGGGGTGTCCAGGTGACCCAGGCGGGCAGAGACGGGTTGTTCTGCGTGCGGTAGTGGGCAACGGTCTGCAGACGCGGCACGCAGCCGATGTGGTACCACTTCCGGCAAAGCTCGCAGAACCTGAGCACGTCCTCCTCGAGGGCGAGGAGGTTTTGACGGCGACAGGAGCGACGACATATGCTGACCATTTGTTCCTGGAAGGACAAGGAGTCAGAGAGTGAGGCGAGCTGCGAGGAGAAGCGTGCGGGAACTTACATGCTTGACGCTGAAGATGTGGTGGTCAACATCGACAGAGACATCCTCCCGGAGCCACAGCATGCCAGTGGCAATGTAGGGCATGCCGAAAAGAGCGAGATCGAGGCGGACGACCTGTACGATCTCAGTGATCTGGGCTGCGTACACATGGATCTTGCTGGAGCTGCGGACGACCTGGTACTGGCCGTGGATTGCGACGGCTGTGCCGTTGTCGACGGTGGAGGGCGCGAGGACCTCAGTGTCGAGGTCCTGGCGGGTGTACAAGAGTGAGAGCTCGGCGATTGGCTGCAGTTGTGAACAGGGTGAGCACAAGCGGCACCGGAGGCGTAACTGTGGAGGCAGCGTACCTCGTGGAGAGTATTGCTGAGCTTGACAGCGACTATTTCGCCCAAGAAGGCGAGCGCATGATGAGTGCTGCGGCTGTGAACGTGATGGGTACACCGGACGCTGCAATAAAATGTAAGGGACATAGAGCGGTGAGACTGGCAGGTGTAGTTACGGACATCATGCGCGGGCGCAGCACGAAACCTGCCGGATCTGAAGGTAAAGGGTTGATTAGTTGCGACATGAGGAAGAGATAGGGGAGGGTACCGACGTTCGACGGTGTCCTGTTGCACCGCGTCGCGATCTTGTCAGCTCGGGGAGCACCTGCGATGTCTGCAGGGACCTCGTGATGGCCGGCGTGGTGGCGGGGCGAGGGGAAGCTCATTGCGGTGTGGGGAGGCGATAGAGGGATGACAGGGTGGAGGGAAGAGAGAAGGCGAACATAGGCGGGCGCTCTGCGTGAGACTTGGTTGCGCTCAACAAAACCACGTGAGATGACACTCGCGGTGACGGGTGACGCATCACTGTGTGAGAGGCGGCGGTGGGCGGGAGATGGAATGAGGGCATGTCAGTATCAGGCGGTCGAGCGGGACAGTGGCGACTGTTACTACCGGTGTTATACGTGCATCGCGGGCGGGCGGAGATACATCTCCTGCAGGCAGCGACGACAAATGAATGGCGTTCCGAGCGGCCGACCGCTCAGACATGACATTCCCAGGACACTGTAAGTGAATTTGGTGGTGGACGGGTTGTCATTAACGTAAGAAGTATATTCTGAGCGGTCGACCGCTGAGATGACACTGTTGCGCTGGTACGACCGCTTTGAACAGGGAACCTGTGCGCATGTGCAACACGCCGGATTGCACTGGATCTGTTGGATTATTCTCACAGCAATACACGCAACTGAGGGTCTGAGCGGCCGACCGCTCATACGCACGAATGGTTGAACGCGAGGGGATTGCAGTGCGTGGATTATCATTGTAAAACGGAGCGGGACACATGAGTCTACACATAACGGCGGCGTTGAGAGGCAGGGGGTTGAGAGTCATCGTCAGAGCTCCAACTACCGGCGCGGGACGGGTTGATGATGAGGGACCGGCTTGCAGACGATGCGAGTACTCCGTGTTAGCGGCGCGTTGCATCTGCGATCCGAAGTGACCTCTGCCGGCCAACATCTCCGCGACGTCGTGCCCGAAGATCTTCGTGACGATTGTGTGCGGGCCGTCGGGCTTTGTGAGCAGCGTTGTTCGGACCTCGCGGCTCCACGCGTGCAACTCGGGTACATCAAAGATGTGATAGTCCCTGTGGAGGCGAGGTGACTTGAACATGGCAGCGCCCTTGCCGTAGGCGATCCCGAGACGGATGAGGTTTACGGTGTGAAGGTACTTGGGGCCTGAACGGGATTAGCGGAGTGAGACGAGGCAAGAACAGTAGAGCTGGGCAACATGCAGACCGTGTTTCTTGTTCCACTGCGCGATGGACCCGCCGTTTTGGAGGTGGGTGCGCAGAGGCGACTTGGGGTCCATCCAAGCGAGGAAAGTGATGGCGGCGATAGTGAAGAATTGGTCCTCGGATTTACTGCCCTTGTGGTCGTTCGTGTAAACGCGCTGTGTCCAGGGGACCATGCGGAAATAGGTCACGGAGCCCTGAGGATTGGCAGTCGAGACTCGGTCGAGACCGGCCGGGCAATTCTCGGTTTCCCAAGCGACTCTGGGAGGACCTTTGAGAGGAGAAATGCGAGAGTGAGGCGAGCGAGCACAGGGGATCCTGGAGATTGGTGCGCATGCGTTCGTCCGCCCACTCGTACGTCTCGAGAATCATCCCGGTTGCTTTAGCGGAGGCCCAGTTCCAAGACTGGGAAGGACGGTGCGGTCCAAGTACTTGGGGAACTCGGAGATCTTGATGGAGACGGTGTCCCAGGAAGCACGAGGGTCCGCGTCGACGACGAGACGGGTGAACTGGGCCAGGGCAGCTCCGCCGCGGGCCTCCTGGGTCGGGAGACGGTTTACGGCGATGGAGGGAGTTGCGCTTGTCGCGCCGAGGGTGGTCCATGCGTGAATAGAGGGAGTACGCAGAGGGGCGCCTGTGCCGTTGGGTTAGGCAGGGTGTCCGGGATGAAATTGACGTGGCGGGTCTGCATGACGGCAACGAGGGCGCGTTTGAATCCT
>MARA01000127.1:0-24895 GCA_001792895.1 Lentinus brumalis | reverse complement strand
CGCGCTTTTTGCAATGTCTTCGCCTGCTCAGGGCGCACCTATCTAGGTCTACGCGCCAAGGTATGGTGCAGTACTCACGTTGCTGTTCCATGTATTGATGGCGCATTTTGTGCGAACAGAATCACACATAGCACTGCCAGTTCCAGGTGGATCGCTGCGCAAAAGGGCTTCCCAGACCCGCAACGCACTCGCCGTTCTAATAAGCCCATGCGCGTAATGAGCAGTCCTGCGCTGCGAAGATATGGCATGTTCTCCTCATGGGCACATAAGGTCTGTTTGTTTCCTTATATCTCAGTCAATATGAGACATGGTAGCTGCGAAAATATCTCAGTAGGTAAGTATGCGTGTACTCTACAGAGTCTGCGCTCGGTCTGCTATCATGGGACAGCATAAATGCCTATCTGGCTCTATTACTAATCACGCATATGCAGGAGATAGAATGTCTTATACCGGTCTCAATCCTGCGTGTATCGAGGTATATTTGGGCTTCCCAGAACGCCACAGAGTGGTGCGTTCTGGCAAGGCCACATGTGCGCGATTTGGACCATTTCGTAACACCTTATGATACGTACCCTCGGGGCAGTCTTGCCTATGTAACTCCTCCAATACTCGGTATAGTTGCGTCATACCTTTTGTGACAGTTCTGTAATATGCAGGGCTCTTTATCATATATATTACTGCTCCACAGGTAATCAGGTATTTTCAATACTAAGCCAATACACCACCAGGGCACCTTTCAGTATATCTTTGCCATCCTTGAAGCTTCTCTGCTGATTTCTTCTGGAGATGTTGGGCAGTACAGGCAGGTATGTATGATGTATGTAATCGTCCTTATCGCATGCTGCACTGAAGGCCTCATGAATTATCTGTGTGCAGGAAGGGACTGTAGATCGAGCAGTAAGCTGACGTCCGATAAGCGAACGGACTATACGGCTACCTGCGCGCATTCGACAGCTTTCCAACAAGCCCACCAACGTACTGAACGGTGCTGAACTGAAGGAGTGGGTAAGCAAACAGTGCAGGAGGGTCTTAACCATGGTAAGACGCAGCCACAGTCCGTAAGACGCTTGTGCCTGTCTTACATGCTGTGCAGACAAGCGTCTTACTCGTGGTTAAGACACCCTGCCATTTTGCTTCCTCCCTCACATCTTGGCCATTTCCTGTCCGTTCTCCTCACATCTGGTTATGTCGGAAAGCTGGATACCAGGCGGATCCGACCGCGCCATTCGTTCTCTTATCCATCGGACAAAGGAGACAGGATGTGGTACTCCGAGGGGTAGTGATAGGCTGACTGATCTTCAGGCTTTGTTCCGATAAGACTGTAACTCACTATTTGTGTGCAGCCGTAGTGTCCGTAAATTAAGCAGAAAGATTGGCATCAATACACCGTCTATTTATTGAGAGGTGAGCCATCAAGCATCCTCCTGAGTACATGAGGAGAGCGTGCTGTACCTCCGCTTGCACATGACGAAATCATGCGTTCAGGGGCTCGGAAGAAGCAGAACACCTATACAAATCTGGGATACCTTTGGCATGAGAATGCGCGTGATACAGATACCGATATTTACCATATACTACTACCATTATGTAGCCATCAGTATGAGAGATACAAGACTCTCTAGCTCGCCTAATTCCACACTACGGTGTTTTCACTCTGCGCATATACCTTCCGAACACGTTGCAACAAGTTAGAAGCCGAACGGAGCAGAACTGGCCAGTATATGGTCAAATGAACTGGACTTGCTGTGCTGAGGAGGAGAACTGGACCTTGTGTGGTTCAGAAGCATCGGAATCTCATGTTTATGGGCTTGATAGAGTCCAACAAAGGGCTGGACATTGGGAAGCACATGTTTGAGCTCTACCAAAGAGCACTACTGATGTGGAGAGCATATGTGCACCTACTGCATGAACCATCAGAAGAAGTGCGCATACCGTCGCATATGCTGGTCCAAATGTTACGCTGCAAGTTGCGTTTGATAGGTACATTGTGGGGGCATCTGGGAAGCCATATTTCAAAGCGACGGGCTCCGAGATGCCGGTGCTATACGTGATTCTGTTCGCACAAAATGCGCCATCAATACATGGAACAGCAACGTGAGTACTGCACCATACCTTGGCGCGTAGACCTAGATAGGTGCGCCCTGAGCAGGCGAAGACATTGCAAAAAGCGCGAGGCCAACGGTTGAGAATTGAGAGAGCTACAGGGGGAGGAAGTACCCTGTATGGTGCCAGGAGCGGAGGGTTGCCATATTTGGCAAAACACCGTCGGGAGGCGTGGCGGTGTATAAGCGCCCTGATCGGACGCGGGAAGCACGGGACAGATGAGATTAGGCTGTTATCTACAGAGATAACAGCCACCGGGGCCTAATCTACTGATAACAGGCCTCCGGGAGGCAGCCTGCCATATTGGGAAGCCCCGGGAGCTTTCCCGGCAATTCGTAATACATCACGAATCCTGCCTACATGTATTGTAAAAGGCTCTAGGCCAACAACCTGTTTGTGATATATCAGAACTACCACATCTAGTGGCAGGGCGGCGGCGCGGACGAGACCGCGGGCGCGCGCGGCAGCCTGAGGGCACCGACGAGACCGCCGACGAGCAGCAGCGGGCGGCGGCGCGGACGAGACCGCGGGCGGCGCGCGGCAGCCTGAGGGCACCGACGAGCCCGCCGACGAGCAGCAGCAGGGCGGCGGCGCGGACGACACCCGGGCGGTGCGCGGCAGCCTGAGGGCACCGACGAGCCCGCCGACGAGCAGCAGCAGGGCGGCGGCGAGTTCCAGATGGACGAGTGGTACCGGTACTCGCCCCGCCTGGACCACACGGGGATGGACATCGACGGGGAGGCCACGCGCGACTCCACCTTCGAGACCATCTTCGGCGGCACGGTCGACGACTTGGACGACATCCCGCAGGGCGAGCCAGGTCCCAGCACCCGCAAACGGAAGCGCGCTGAGGTCAGCCCCGCGCAGGTGGTGGCCGGGGACGAGCGACGCAGCAGCCTGAGGAAGGGCCGCAACACGGACTTGCTCGACAAGTTGAGCGACGTCGGGGCCGCCTCGGAGCTCACCGCCAAAATGGGCCCCAGGAAGGCAGGGAAGGCGGACCAGGAGGCCAAGGCGGACAAGGCCAAGGACAAGCGGAGGAGAGGGAAGCGGTCATAGAGGAGCGGGTAACGGACTACACACATAGCAAAGACGTAGTTACCCCTCTAGTTTCTTGGGCCGCCGCTGTCGCATGTACTTTAGATCTTGTATCATTGATGCGTATATATGTACAACCGTTCCATGTTGCCTGAGGTCCCGCTGTACTCGATGATAATGAGTACTTAAGTGACTTCTCTGCTGTTGTGTGCGATACATGCAATTTGATTGGGAGTTTCAATGTTTCTGGTGCACAGCTCAGCATGGCTAAATGGTCGTCCTGGACGACTATAGCGGGCTGGAGGGACGAGCGCTTAATCTCCGCGGGCTCAGTGTACACCGTGGTCGTCCTGGACGACCACATGGTGGGCTGTGGGCACGGTCGTGTAGCGCTGCACTTTAGGTTTAATGACTACTAAATGAATATCTCTCTCTCTCTCTCTCTCTCTAGCCACGGTTCTCTGCCTGATGGTGAGTCCGGGACATGGAAATGTTTTGAGAGTTTCAATGTCCCTAGTGGCAGAGCCAGCACGGCCGGGGTTCCCGGCGCACACTGGTCGTCCTGGACGACCACGCATGTACACGGCCGGGTGGCGCTTAGCACCATAAATTCGTACATACATCTTAATAAGCTGAGTGACTTACCGTATATCAGATCGGTCCTTACTGAGCCACCGGGCCGGCGGGGTATTAAATTGTTACCTATTACCTGAGTTACTTACGGTAGCGTCGGTTCTTCTGTTCTCTGTTCACCACTGAGTCCAGAGGGCTGCTTCCATGTGAGGGTTAGTTTCGGGTCGGTCTGTGTACCAGCCCTACTGGCGTAGTGGGTAAGCCGCTCTGCGAAGGCATCGAGCGGTCGCAGGTTCGATTCCTGCGGGGCTGGTATAATAAGTGGCGAGTGACTTTTTTTGTCGCCTGACAACGGCAGCTTATTGGCATGACACGGGGTTCTGATGGTACTGAGCACCAGCCCTCCTGGCTTAGTGGGTAAGCCGCTGTGCAATGCATTGAGCGGTCGCAGGTTCGATTCCTGCGGGGCTGTTTCACTGCTCGTATGTTTTTTGTCAGTCAGCTGGCGACACCGTGTTATTGGGGTGGGACGCGGTGCTGATGGTACTGAGCATCAGCCCTCCTGGCTTAGTGGGTAAGCCGCTCTGCGAAGGCATCGAGCGGTCGCAGGTTCGATTCCTGCGGGGCTGCGTGTTCTTGCAGGCTCGGGTATTTTTTACTGCCTCACGCACTATCTAGACTGTCTACGAACCAAGGCAGCAGGGCCGACACTTTAGTCTCTCTCAACACCTCTACCGTCAGGGCTTGGGACCTCAATGCAACCGTTTACTAGCGTATGCGATTCTGGTCGTTTGCATAGAGAGGGTGGTAACCACCGGCCTGGCGTTCGGGGCAGACTGTATTAGTCAAAGGCTGAGCATATCCACGCGAACCACACAGGTAAATAAGGGCAAATATGTACCTGCTGGAGTACCGCGCCACTGAGTACAGAGAACAGATTTATAAGAACCGACTACGCCACTGTACGTAACTCAGGTAAGTAGATAAAGGCGGCAGTGCCCAGCGCCGGCGTCTGGTGGGGCTGCCCCCGCCTGTGGTCGTCCTGGACGACCACAGTATGTGCGGGACACGACGCACAAGCGCTGGCGCACCATGGGGCTCCCCCCGTCTGTGGTCGTCCTGGACGACCAGTTAGGCTTGCGTTCGGCGCCTCCTGATTTATCCACCGCGAACCACACAGGTAAATAAGGGCAAATATGGACCCGCTGGAACACCCCGCCATTGAGTAAGCGGCAGTGCGCAGCGCCGGCGCCTCGTGGGCCTGCCCCTGCCTGTGGTCGTCCTGGACGACCACAGTATGTGCGGGACACCACGCACAAGCGCTGGCGCACCACTGGGCTCCCCCGCCCTGTGGTCGTCCTGGACGACCACCAAGGGTTGCGTTCGGCGCGGCATGAGCATATACACGCGAACCACACAGGTAAATAACGGCAAACATGTACCGACGGGAGTATCGCGCCACTGCGTACGTGGGAGTGCCCACCGCCGGCGTCTGGTGGGGTCCCCCGCCTGTGGTCGTCCTGGACGACCACCGTTATTGAACGGGCTTGCGTTCGGCGCGTCCTGAGAATACACGCGCGAACCACACAGGTAAATAACGGCAAATAAGTACCCAGCGGTCTCGTTAACCACCCGTAACATACTTGCTCAATATGGTAAACAATGGTGATCGGCGTGGTCAGGCAGTTAGGGTAAACAGTTGTGGCCAACATACTGACCATTCAGGCATTTCCGTTTACCCAGGGCACAGCGATCATCCGGGGGTAATCGATAATGTGGCTGGTGGGTAATCCCATGGCGGCATCACTCCCCATCTGAGAGGGGAAATTTTTCGTTCCAGGATATTATATAGAACGGCGGCGGCGGCGGGGTATGTTCAACTCACCATGCCTCTGTTCCCTGACGAGTACCTCCCTCCCAAGACCGTTGGGCTGGAAGAGTTTCTCTTGACTGCTCGTGACTTGGCTGACACTGACGATGACGGCCACGCGTTTATGCAGTACATTCTTGCTGGGCGGGCCGACATCGACGGAGAGGCGCGTCGTTTGTTTCTCAATCCGACCCTCGACCTCGATGCTCCCGAGTCTCCGACTGTCAGCGGGGACTTCGACTCTCTGATCGGCCTCACCGAGCATCTGCCCTTCACAGCAGCGCTCTCGATCCACGCAGTGCCGCCCTTCCGCGAAACGCTCACCACGGACGTGCACCTTACGTATCCTATTAGACGGGGAGTGAGTGTTGAGTCACCATCGCACGTAGTACGAGCTGACTAGCGCAGGAGCGCATGGTTGAAGTTCCGCTTCACAAGATCCCAAACTTCATGTTTGCCAAATACGGAGTCCGCCATCAAGTGCGCGTGTTCTTTCCCCACCGGTTCGACCCCCACACGAACCCTGCCATTCCTCCGGAGCATTTCGCCAGCATCTATGACCGAGCCCTGCTACCAAGCGTCCGTGAACTCCTGCCCGAGGTAGCCGCGCAATGGCCCAACAACTATCGCCATGCAACCACTCTCGCGCGCGGCGGCGGAGGGCAACTTGGCACGATCACCCACGACCTTCCTGCTTCCGCGCTGGATGACTTTGCCCCGCTGTTCCTGCAAAAGCTCGCCCTCCTCGGGGCGTCGTTCGCGGACGCGTTCTTCGAGGTCGAGGCGCGAGGAGTCAAAGCTCAGACACTCCATGATCCCGGTGACGAGGAGGCCCGGAGGGAGGCTCTCGAGGCGTTGCTGGCTCCCTTGGACCTGACCTTGGTTCCTGCGGAGGAGGTGCAAACCCGCTGGTTTGTTGACGTCGCCATCGACATTCACGAAGAGGGCTACGTGCTGCAGTGGCTTACTGTTGCTCATCCTCGTCTCATTCGCCACGCCCTTCCTTCCATTGGACCGAATGTCGAGCAGGACCTGGCACGCAGCCAGAAGCTATACCGTCAGGATGCCAGCGCTCATCTCTCTGACTTTGCCGGTTTCCGCCTAGAACCTCGCAGCCGCGGGCGGCATGATCATGTTGTCTATTGCAATGTCTACACCACGGACAAGGCGGCCACCTACCAAATGAACAACGGGGTTTATCGTCGGCGCGGCTCGTACGACCTCATTCCAGGCAAAATTGAGAAGCTCTTGCAAGACATGGACACCATTAGCACCACCTTCCTGGACTGTGCAGGGCGAAACGGTGTCATACAGGACGGTACAGCCCGTTTCGAGATTCGTGTCAATGCGGCCATGCGAGGCAGTCTCTTACGGACTTCCCCAATGCGCTGGTGGAACAATCCATACTTGCGATCCCTGCCTCTATGTGGTGGTACGTCCGGTTAGAATATCTTTGTGAACGCAGACCGACCCTCTCCCTAGGTACTTCAAGTTCTACCGACTGGCAGCCATGTACAAGCTCTTGAGTGAGATCAAGGACACTCCAGGGGCGGCTCGCCGCTGGATGCCAAACATGATGCTCGCCTCGGTCACCGTGTACATGATGAACGCAGTGATGTACCGGCCCAGCGAGCGCCCGGCTGAGCAGGAGCTCGCGAAGGCATGTGCATACTGGTATGACCCCGACGCCGATCCCGAGGACGAGGAGAATGCAGGGGCGGAGGTGGACGAGGACAACATGGTACCATGCCTGGAACCACGTGGGGTGTACTTCATATGCGCCATTGTTCGTGACCGCGGTGGGGGCTACCTCCGTCTGCCCGCGGACCGCACGATCGACCCATTCCAACTCGGCCTGATGTATGGGCAGACAGGAGGCTTCCCTGCCGCTCAGCAGGCGGTTTCTGGCATGGCACTCGGGCTGTCCAGGCTGTCGCGCTCCAACCGCGAGCGGACCAACAACCGGCGCCCGACCCAGGAGGTCACCCTTCTCCAGGAGCCCGTGCTGCATGACTTTGGCCTGCAGGACCGCGGGGTTCGTCGCCAGCGACGCCTTCAGATGACTGGGGATGACGTCGACAACCTCGGCGGATTCGAGGACCTTGAACCCGAGCGGCCGTTGGATGGTGTTTTCTCCAAAATCTGGGCCCAATTCCCTTCCGACATCATTCAGTGCGCCCCCAACTTCCGCTCGCGTCTGGCCCCCTCCCGCCTAACCATGTCCCTTGCCGAGCGCCAGGCGGCCAACGAGGAAGTATTCAAGAGTGTCACCGCGCTCCCCTTCCAGGCTGCGTACATACGGATCTTGTCCGAAGACGAGTGGAAGGACATGATGTTCCCGCGTTATTATCCTCCCAAGGGCAAGCCGATTGCGCCTAACCTCCAGAATTTCCGCAATGCTCAATACTTCCGCGACTACCTGGCAGAACTCGACAGCCTAACCACACGGAGTTCCAACATTGTGCGCCTCCTTCTCAAAGAGAAGTTCCTAGGCCTTTTGTGGGTTCCGCACGCGAGTACTGATCGCATGTGGGACACCAAGGCCAGACACAACACAAACGGCTGGCTTCGCTACCCCGAGGATCTCACCGGCCCCGCCGTCAACATCGCCGTCAACAGACGTCTACTTGACAGTGTGCGCGACATTGCCCTTTATGACCCCGAGGACCTGGCACAGCAGGTTCGCAACGAAAGAGAGGTCCTCGAAGAGGAAGACCAGGCATGGTTAGCGCAGCAGGCACGCGCTAACCATCGCGAGTCCGTCGCACCCCCGCAGGTCTTTGGCCCACGTCGCAGCCTGACACGTAGCATCAGCACTCCCCACTCTCCCATCCCTCGGCACTCTCCTCGCGGGTCGCCTCCCATTAACAGTCCTCGCCTGCCCGGCCCACAGCAAGAGGAAGAGGAAGAGGAACCAGACTCTCCACGCCGGTCCCCTCCCATTAACAGTCGTCCTCGCCTGCCCGGCCCACAGCAAGAGGAAGAGGAAGAGGAAGAGGAACCAGACTCTCCACGCCGGTCCCCTCCCGTTAACAGTCGTCCTCGCCTGCCCGGCCCACAGCAAGAGGAAGAGGAAGAGGAAGAGGAGGAAGAGCACCCCCAGCAGCGGAGGCCAGACCCTTGGGTTATGGCCATGGCGCAAGTTGAGGACTGTAGAGCTGCGGTTCAGAGATTCATCGAAGAAGGCGAGGCTGCAGACGCCGCCGCCGCCCGGAACCTCCGCGAGGAAGAGGAAGAAGACGAAGAGGATCCACCTATCGAGCAGCCGCGTTTTGAATCAGATCATCTGTCTGCACGAGGGGGCTGGCAACCACGCACACCCCAGCAGCACCGACGCTCTGATTCTCTGCTGAGTCTCGAGTCTCCCACAAACCCTTTTGTGGACTCGCCCAACAATGCTCCTGTCCAGTCACCCACAACCTCCCCTTTTGACTCGCCCACAAACCCGTTCCGTGATCTAGATCTCTCTCGCCCAGCCACCCCCGCGCCGCACACTCCTATACGCCAGTACCGGTTCATGTTGGAGCTTCCACGCCCCCCGACTCCTCCCACCCCTACTGTCAGCCGCCTGTTGCCTATCAGTGGCCCCCGGCCCGCCCCACCCCCCTTCCCCGACCTGCGCGACTTCATGCATTGGGACGTCCAGCATACATTATAAATGGGTCCGGTCACCGATACATCCATGTGTAGTGCAGGTTTCATTTTATTGATACTATTCACTGGTCCCGTACAACACGCGTTGGGTGAATTCACGCGTAGCTCACTCTGAACGCACCAATTTCTCGATGGTCGTCCAGGACGACCATCTGCACGACCATCTGCTGAAGGGTCCCTCGCGCGCGCGTTGCTCGTAAAGTCCCTTGGACTGTGTGGGCATGGTCGTCCCGGACGACCACGGGCGCAACGGGTCCCTCGCGCGCGTGTTGCTCGTCATCTCCATGCCCGTTATGGTCGTCCCGGACGACCATCTGCTGAAGGGTCCCTCGCGCGCGCGTTGCTCGTCAAGTCCCTTGGACTGGTCGTCCCGGACGACCACAGGCGCAACGGGTCCCTCGCGCGCGTGTTACTCGTCATCTCCATGGATGTATGGTCGTCCCGGACGACCGTCTGCTGAAGGGTCCCTCGCGCGCGCGTTGCTCGGCAAGTCCCTTGGACTCTGTGTGGGCATGGTCGTCCCGGACGACCACAGGCGCAACGGGCCCCTCGCGCGCGTGTTGCTCGTCATCTCCATGCCCGTTATGGTCGTCCCGGACGACCATCTGCTGGAGCGGTCTCGCGCCCGCGCTTCGTTCGCCAATGTCCCTAGCAGAAGCAATGCATAACGGGTATGGTCGTCCCGGACGATCATGTGCAGTGGGGGTGCTTGCCACTGTCTCATTCCACAACAACAGGACATCGACCCCTACGGTGACCCTCCGATTGTTGGGACGCATTGTGGACTTGGCGTCAAGCATGGCAGAAGGGTCGTTACTTCTCCTCCACGAGGTTAGCACCACTCTCGAGTGACAACCGTTCAAATTGACTGATACACTGCAGAGGGAGCTCTTCATGACAGACACACCGCCAATCGTCGTGAAGGCCGAAGACCTGCTGAAGCGCTGCACCGTACTGCATCCCAAGTCCACCCCCGACATGGGCCTTGACCAGTGGCTCAATCTGTCCCCACTACACTTCTACATGCAATATCTTGTTCCATCTGACCCTCCGCTCTGGGCTACTCGGACGAAGCTGGAGCGCTGCAAGATCCCTGTATGCTCTCGTTGTTTTCAGGACGCCTTGAGCAAGCTGGAGGAGTACGAAGCGCTCAAGAAGGAGAGCCCTCTCAGGGCATTCGACCCCTTCGCTGGCTGCGGCGCGTTTGGGCGATCCATGGAGCAGACAGGGCACATGAAGGTCACGCACGCCGTGGAGATATCGCCCAGTGCCGCGGACACGCTCAAGTATGGTCTGCCCGCCCCAACGTCTTGGATTGAGCTCATGGATTGCATGTTACAGGAGGAACTCTCCATCCACCGTTGTATACAACCAGTGTTCCAACACCGTTCTCAAGTACGCAGTCAAATGCCACGCAGGACAGCGGGACAAGGTACCTACTCACATCAAGAGCAAGGAGGAGCTTCCGCCTCCGCCGGTCCCAGGCCAGATAGACTGCATCGTAGCTGGCTTTCCATGGTGCGCACCGCTTTCTGTGTTGTTGATGAACTTCAGCTGACGACGTAGCAGCCAATCTCACTCGACGCTGAATATGTACCAGCAGGCGCACGACAGGAAAAGCCACCTCATGCTCACCCTACTGTCCTGGGTAGACTTCCTACGCCCCAAATACTGCTTCTTCGAGAATGTGAAGGGTTTCCTTCAATACAATCTTCACGCATCGCAGGCCAGTAAGTACACAGTCGAAGGTGGCATTGACAAGGGCAGCCTGAAGTTTCTTGTGCACGCACTAGTCAGGATGGGGTATATTGCTCTCTATGGCCTTGAGTGGCGCTGTACTGACAGTCAGAGGCAGGTATCAAGTCCGCTTCAGTCTTCTACAGGCTGGCCACTATGGCACACCACAGGGGCGAATTCGGTTCTTCCTCGTCGTCGCCAAGCATGGCTATGCTCTTCCGAACAACCCTGAACCGCGCCATGCATCATTCACCAATACAACTCTCGCAATACACCTAGGTGAGAAGGTCGACATCACTTCTATCAGGGCTCCAAGTGGGACAGCTCCCATGAAGCATGTCTCCATCCACGATGCACTCAGCGACCTTCTCCAATTTGACTGGTATGTGCAATCCTTGCTTTGATGACAGCACCGGCAAATAACGTAACGCGCAGGGAGCTTCCTGATGACCTGAAGAAGGACCTTTCAGAAAGCCCTCTTGGTGCCCAACTCTGATCGGCTCCCTGTCCCTTGCCACTTGTCCAAGGTGGGCTGGGTCCCCGAGGATGTAAGCATCATGGATATGTACGAGACCGAGCCAAGGACGGCATATCAGCGAAAATGCAGAAGCCGACTGGTGGAAGAGCCTTAGGGTTACACACGGCCATTCAACAAGTGTGTCCTTCTGCTCTATGTTCTATTTGTGAAGGTATGCCTTGACTACTGGCAGCCTGGAGTATTCTGGGACTACAGAGGTGGGCCCTTTGCGATGATGTCTCCACGACGTGACACACAGCATGTGGGAGTGGAATAGTCTCCGGAAGGCAGCAGCACAATTAGCGTAACATTAGCATTTTAACCCTAAGCCAAGGAAGAGTGGTTCCGGACTATCTCATTGAACCTGCAGTGAATGGCAAGGCAATGTCCAGTCACACATTACACCATACATTTGACATTTACATTATCCTGTTCACCAACATGGACATACTGACGAATACATTTCATCCACAGTGATACAATCTCTACACTGTTCGAAATATGGATCAAGCCACACTGTGCTTGTTGCTTGTTGCGACTCATGTAATTGGTGCATCTGCCTCTAGTCTTGTCTTGTCTGGTTGTGCACTCCAGTCCATACTGTCACACGGTCGTATGTTGGGATGGGTTGCACGGCTTTGGCCCGGGTACGTTGCCCAGTGATGTCGCGGTGTGGCTCTTGCTGGCTTGGTTTAGTGGGCTTGCAGCAGACATATCGGAGTTGCACAGAAATCTTGAGCCAGCCACATTGGTCTAAGCCACAAATCAGACAAGGACACGCAGTCTATCCTTGACATATGACTTGGAGGTGTTGTGGTGGGCCAAGAGAAGTACTCAACTTGGGCATCGCCATTGTGGCAGAGAGGCGCCTGTGATGCGTGACCGCATCCTGTGCCGGAAAGTTACACGTCCCGAGCCCGCATTTGGTGTGCACCAGTGAAAGACCTGGAGTCCGTTGCGTCGCATGTCGTAGGTGCCTAGACACAATGGAGTTGAGTGTCGTGACCCTCCCTGGATTATGGACTGTGCGGGTCACCATGCACAAGCGCTGGCGCGCGATGGGGCTCCCCCACCTGTGGTCGTCCAGGACGACCACATTTATTCTGGGCTTGTGTTCGGTGCGCTCCCACTTGAGCTCAAGTGTTTGTGTGTCATATGTCGTCCTTTTAGCTCAGAAGGGAGTACCGCGACACATTACTGTCGAAGTTTAGGGTCGTAACTGGGTGGATGATAGACGTTGCGTGCGGACAGGGTGGGCGTGGTCAAATGGGTGGTTATATGCGGTCCACAGCACGGAGTTGTACTGCGGCGATCACGGACCCGCCAGCAGCTCGTGCTTTTCCCACTGGCTATCGGGCGAGCCTAACGCTCTAGCGTGGTTCCTTCATCCGTGAATCTTTGTCGCTTATCCTCTATTCTCCTCAACTCGGCCCCATATAAGGGTGTCACTTGCATCCCGTTCCCCATCCCCTCTTCTTCTCCTTCCACCACCTTCTTACTTACTCGTGCCCCATCCCCCATTTTTTTGTACCCCTTCTTCCGCTATATCATCCGCTACTTCACTCGTCGCGCACGTCTCTCGGCTCGGAGGCTTACGCGATGGCTAGCTATATCTGCGTGAGTGTCTGTCTTCCTTTCGCCAGCTTGCCTCCGTCTATCAGCACACAAACCTTCAGCCGTGCGTTCGTGGTTATGAGAGATACCGATATGACTTGCTCGCTGATATGTATTGTAGTTAGCATATCGGACGTCAATGGTTGCCCACCAGTGCAACGCCTGCGGGAAGGAAAACACTGAAGCGAAGTGATGCGCAGGATTCCGCGTCATATGGTACTGCAGCACCGACTGCCAGAAGATGAACTGGCTGCTGCACATCTTTGACTGCAAACCGAACAAGCCAATCAACCCGGTGTACCACCTTTTTCGTGCATGCCACCGTAACCATCTCCCGATTGATGCGAAGACACTCTCCGTCTATTTTTTCGACAAGGTGCAACTTGCTCTTGGGGGCCCTGCGTGTTCAGAGCTCCTTAGACTCTATGGAGACGTGTTCAGCCTCCCCAATGTTACTATCAAGGATGTGCGTACATGGCAGGAGGCAGGCCGCCTCGCGCCTGCTATCATGGCGGCCTTCGATTCCATCCTGCCGGTCTTCCGTGGCGACCACTTCACATGGTTACTCGCGAATCGAGCTTTGCTCACCGACGCTCCATTGGACAAGAATCAGCAACAGAGGAACGGGGAAGACGAGCACGAGCAGGCGTTGCGGAAAGTCTGGGCTTTGTCGGGAGGCTCCCGCGATGAATCACCTGCACTCATCGAGGTGAAGATGCACGCACTCTCTCTCCTTCAACGCAAGTGTACCAAGTTCTACTACATACTCATGTTTGGAGAGGCCACAATCCCTAATCCCAGCAGCCAGTCCCAGGTGGAGTGCTGGCTCGACTTCGGGTTTGTCGGCGCGTCTGGCGAGGAGGAGGAACGCGACTACTGCGCTGCTCATCACGAGCTGATCGAGCGGCAGTGCATATGGGACGAGTTCTGTGCTGCTTTCGAATCGAAGACAACCCCTGCAAACTTCAGTCAGCACTCTTAGGGTTAGATTTTTTTTTTTTTGTTTTTTTAAGTTTTTATTCCCTATCTATATAATTTAGGGTTATGAGACCTTCCAGGGAGCCCAGGGGAAGGTCTCTGGTGGCAAGGGGTCGGGGTAAGGCAGCGGGGGGTTAGCCCTAGGACGGGGTTTCGAACCCTAAATTAGGGTCAGTTCCCCGGGGGGGGGGCGGGTCCCACTTGTGAGGAGCACAAGTCTAGCGTGCGCTGAGATGGGTGATAGGCGGGGTCGCACTTTGCGACCCCGCCTATCACCCACCTGGCGCGCTAGACTTAGGCTCCGAGCAGGTGGGACCCGATCTGCTTGGGGGGCCGAGAAGGTAATGAGAGGAACCCTCTGAAAGATGAATGGAAATGTGATACATTGCCGGCCCGCCTTCGCGTTCAGTTGGGCGCACACAGCGCGTGGCGGGCAGCGTTAGCATCTAGCGCCCAGCACGCGTGCGGGATGGGATGTGGTGCATGCCAGGGTACGTGCGTGCGGGGCGCACACAGCGCGTGGCGGGGAAGGGGAGCATCAAGCGCCCGGGAGGTGGTGCGTGCCGCGGAGCGTGCGTGAGGAGCGCAAGGAGGATCTAGCGCCCACCGCGTGTGCGAGAGGTGGTGCATGCCGGGGTGGGTGCGGGAGGGGCGCACACAGCGCGCGGCGGGTAAGCGTAGCATACAGCGCCATTCGTCGGCGGCTGCGGAGCCACGTCCGCGCGTGCGCGGCGCATGGGCGCGGTGGGTTGGGTATGTACGTCGCCGACGCGCGCGGAGGAGGCCACGCGCCGACCCTCGCCACGCGCGGGCGCGAGGTACGCTCACGCCGGTGGACAGCAGACAGCCCAACCACGCCGCTGCGCGGGCCGCACCTACGCGTGCATTGCGCTAGGTACAGAAGTCCAGTGCGGGTGGCCTTAGTGTTGTGCCATCACCTCGGCAACTGAGTGTTAGGGTTGGCCTAATCTTGCTTGGTCGAGCAATATTAGCGTGGCTAAGATGTTTCGCAGCATCATACAATACAAGCTGCAGGCGAGGCGGCGCCCCATGGCCGATTCCGCCTGCCGCCATCTGGCACGCTAGGGACTTGGTATGGGTGCGGGTGAAAGATAGCCCAACGGGGATGCATGCGTTAGCGACGCAGGGGCTGGCAGGCGGATGTTCGACCTTATAATTATAAGAGGCCAGTGCCATTGCTGTCAAAGGTAAAATTTCCTCGTCATCTGACCCCAGAGGGGGTAAAAGGCCTGTCAAAAGTTGCCTTAGGGGTGAGGGGGGTGGCCCTGTTACAGGGGGGAATATCGCGCTTTGCCGGCCGGGTGGGGTGCAGCGTGCGTGCATGAGGGACGGGCCCGCGGTCGAGAAGGATATGCCTTGGCGGCGCCTTGCACGGGCGCGACGTACGCTCATGCGGCTGGCCAGCACCGCCTGGTGTCTACAGTCCATACGCCCCCCGGGCCGCCAGTGCGCGCACATCGTGCAACATTCGGAAGTCCAGTGCGGGAGGCCTTTGTGTGAATGCCATGGTGTTTCATCACCTCTGTGGAGTGTTGGGTTGGCCTAATCTTGCTTAATCGAGCCATATTAGCGCGGCTGGAATGTTTTCCAGGACATAGCCTGGAATCCGGAGGATCATACAAGCCGCTAGGGAGTCGATCGTGGGGTGCAAAATTTCTGGACAACTTTCTGCCAGGCGGGAGAGGAGGTACATAAGGTGCGGCGGACGTCTCAAACGCAAACGAGGACCACTTTTTCCCCCGAGGGAATCTCTCTGCTTCTTCGCCGCCATGGCTCCGCGCACATCTATGCTCTCAATATTCCTCGAGCTTGCTACCGCGGCTGGCTCGGACCCCAAGGACCCCGCCCCGTGGTGTTACGCTAAATGGATGACGGCGGGCTCTGGGAAGGTGCCCCCCTTCCACCCGGGGTACCCTGCCCCTGAGGACCCCAATGAGCGACGGCACCAAGAAGCGATGGTGGACCTGGTTCGTCGATACCGGGCGGCAGGACAAGGGAAGGGGACCAGCGAACAGGATGCCCGCGAAGCCATCCTCCAGGGCAATGTCGCGGATGCGAAGGCCAGGCTGCAGAGGTGGTTGGACTGCGACACCAAGGCATCACTAATCAATTCGCGCTTTGATCGGGTGCTCAGCGACACTGGGATTAGCGTCTATACTGTCGCCCTCCCGAAGCTGACAGGGGTAAGCACGGACTCTTCAAGATTCTACGGGGGCTCACGAGTTACCAGTTGCGTACCCTGGAGGCTGCCAACGCCTACGTGTGCCTGTCCGACCTCGCTCTGGAGTTCTTTGGTGAGGACAGCCTGGACGAGGGTGGCCGTTTCGTCAAACCCGAAATAACTGCGTGGCTTCGTGGGTACCTCACTCTGACGTGGCACCGCTGGCGCAGTTCATTCAACCGGCAGGTGGCAGCCCTTGAAAAGGCGCAGACTGCTTTCCAGGAGCGGCAAAAGGGTGAGTCACAGTCACAGCCGAGAAGAGATAGGCAGGACTGATGGAGACTATGTAGAGATGCAGGAGGAGGATGCCAACCACACCCATGCGGAGGTGAGGGCTTACCTCGCCGCTATGAAAAAGGCGGCCGACCATGTCACGAGGTGGAAAGACGCCATTCCAGAGCGCTACTCGGGGATGGTGGAGTTGTTGAAGACGACCCAAGAGGGCATGGCAGGGGGGCTCGATTCGGACGCATTTAAAAGTGAGCAGATGCAGGTGCTTGGCTCGACAGGCGCGTGTCTAATGGCTTATGAATACTCTAGAGCTACCACTTGCGATACGGGCGGTGTGGCAGTACCTCCCGAACCAAAGGGACATTGAGTCGGCGCGAGCCAAAGTGGCGGAAATGATTCGCGCGATGCAGGACGAGGAGCCGATGGAGGTGCCCAGAGACATGCCATCATGGTCGACCGATGACTGGGATGAGGGCACTGAAGAGTTGGCTGGCCGGACAGTGGCAGAGCTCGCGGGAATGCTGGGGTTGTCGAAGCCGCAAGTCCCCGGCATGGCGAAGAAGGAACACCCTACGTCGGCCCACGACGCTTGGTCAAGGGAAGGAAGGCGCTTGGCTGAGAGCGAAGACGCGGTCGCGCTGGGACTCTTCCCTCACCAGTGGCAAGGGCTTGTAAAGCTGGTCCACAACATGTTGGCAGGGCGTTACACCCTCCTCATGGACGCTGTCGGCGTGGGGAAGACGGCACAGGCCATCTCGACAATCCTCATGTACGAGTGGATCCGCGCGATGCAGGAAGCCGACCAGTTGCCGGCGGTTCTCAGTGAGTGATTTCTCTGAGCTCGAAGCGCTGCGCTGACCCCGCTTGTGCACAGAGGAACTCGTGGGGGAAAGAAGACTCCCAAAGGGGCCCCACGTGGTCGTGCTACCGCCAGGGCTGATCGCGCAGTGGCAGGCCGAGCTGCATCGATTCCTTCCCCCGATGTCCTTCACAATCTTGCCTTACCAGGGCAACTTCAGTGTTAACAACCGCAAGGCGATCTGGGCCCTTGCCCAAACATCACAGGTGCCAGTGATCCTGCTTGTCGCGCAAGGGGCGGTGTCGGAGGATGGCAAAACGGTCCTTTCAGCACCAACGAAGATGAACCAGAGCAACGAGTTCACGGAGCTGAGCCCAAAGAAGACTAAAGTGGGCGTCGCCTCTTTGCCCTTCTCGTTGTTCAACCCTGGGGTGACCTTCGGCACCGTCATCGTGGATGAGATTCACATCTACCGCGGGCGCCCAGCAAAGCGCCTGTATGTCTCGGCGATCATCGCCAAGGCCTTCTATGCCATTGGTATGAGTGCGACACCTATCATCACCGCCCCGATAGTGCGTGTACGAATTGGAGGACCCAGATGGCAGTCTGACGGGGTTGTTTTCAGGACTTAACCTATGTCGCGCGGCTGTTGCGCGTCCCTGGGTTTGACAGTGAGGAACAGGAAGAGTTGCGCAGGGCATTCAATCGCGTTAGGGACGAGGAGCGCACCAAACGCAAGGCGGACCCAGACACGCTCAAGCAAGCGGCCGCAGTGGCGCGGGGGCAAGTCACCAAGGAGCCCAAGGACGACGCAATCCGCCATGCAATGGTAAAGTGGATCACCGAGCAGCGAGTACTTATCTCGTCGAATATCCTCCGACGGACAACAGCGTCCAAGGGTCCCGACGGGCTGCCGATATCATCGCTGCCGGCAATTACGCACCGGCGCATGTACTGCGAGTTGCGACCCGACGAGCAGGCGGTGCAGGAGCGACTGGCCACCGAATTGGTCGATGGGAAGTCACGGTGAACCAGAGGGGTGTGAAGGTGAGCGCACACGCACGTACAAGGTCTGCGAGCATGACGCGCCCCGGCCGCCGGCGAGATGCTGAGGCTCAGAGGGTTAGAGAGCGCCAGCTACGCTCGCTGTGGTGCGCTGCGCGGGGCTAAGACGTGCAGACAGGGCCACGTAGCGCATCCTGTGATGCGAAATGAGATCGCCCACGAGCGCACCTTGCGCTCTCTCGGGGGCTTGCGCAAGCCTCACACGTGGTGGGACACGACCACGTAGCGCGTGTTGTGTCGCGGGCTGGGTCCCCCACCGAGCGCAGCCCACGCTCCCCAGGGGGCTAGGCGTGACCCTGGCACGTGTGTCCACGGACTGGCCGGCGAGGTGCGGGCGGGGTGCGCAACTTGCGCTCAAATTGGGCGCGCCTCCCGGCGGCTGGCGGGGTGGCCGTCGTGTCGCCTGCGTCTGGCGCGGGGCGCGCGCTGATCAGTGTTGCTCACTACTGACACGTCGTAGGCCTTCTATCTAGATGTCCGTCGCGCACTGCTGCACAAGTGCCTTGGTGAAATCGACGGACACAGGTGGCCTGACAAGAGAGAAGAGCTCGATTGGGACTCGCTCAAGTCCACGAAGCTCGCCCTCGCCCTCGAGATCGTCCGCTACCATCTTGGCAAGGTCTGCGCGCCGCCGCTCGACTCCGACCTCGACTCGCAGGAAACCTGGGTCAAGGTTCCTGAAGGCGAGCCGGAGGGCTGGCTTCACCCGCCAAACGCGAAGATTGACAAAATGTTCATGTATCTCAACTGGCCCGGCGAGAATTGGATCATCCGCAAGGGGCTAGAGGCCGCGGGCATCTCGTTCTACGAGGTCACCGGGGAGTTCAAGCCGGCCCAACGTGCAAAAATACTCGACGAGTTCCGCGATAGCGACGACACCTTCGTCTGCCTGCTTTCCAACGTCGGCCTCGTCGGCCTCAACCTTGCATTTGCCAACATCATGATCATCGTCGACAACCTGTGGTCGGCCCAGGACTACGACCAGCTCGTCGGGCGAGTGTGGAGACACGGGCAGCAAAAGAACGTCACCAACTACCACATTCTGGCGCTGCACACGTCGGACATTTTCTTTACCACGGTCGCGGAGGACAAGGGATTCATGCACCAGGTGCTAGCCCACGGTGTGGCGACCATTCGTATGTGCTTCTGTGGCCCTTCGCTGCTTGCATGGCACTCACACATTCCCAACCCTAGTGGCTGCAATCGGCGGTGTGGAGCCCGAGCTGGTCGACGAGTGCGACTCAGAGGAGCCCTCGTCAGGGAGACCGCCTGTGGCACGCTCGGAGGCCCAGTCCGAACAGGGCAAAGGTAAAGCCAAAGGCAAGGGCAAGCGTAAGGCGACGACGTCGGCACCACGCGCGCCTGGCCCGGTGGCGGCGATTGTCGAGAAAGCGATTACGCCAGACGGTGCGAAGAACCCTGTAAGGGCCCAGCCCGAAGACCATGAGGGCGAGAGGGACCGCGCGATTCGGGAGAAGGATCAAGAGATCGAGAGGCTTCGGCGGCAGCTCGCAGGGACCCCTCAGGCTGAGCAGACAAATGAGCAGGTGCGGCCGTCGGTCCCTGCGCCCGCCCGCGAGACTGTTCCACCAGGGCAACGTGGCCCAACGACGCTGCCTGCGCACGTAGCGCCTACGGCGGGCCAGGACGCTGTTGCGCCACCCGCACGTCTTGCGCCTCCCGCGCCCACTGGCTCAGCTGGTCACACTGCGCCCCTGGTGCCACCTGCCACCCCCGCCCTGATAACGCCGACGAGCGCCCCTCTCCCGTCCACGTCCCGCGCGGCCTCGGGGCGCGAGACGGAGCCGGCGCTTGCGACCTCAGGACCACCCGCAGACGCCCTGTCCGTCCCGCCCGCGTCCAAGACGGCGGTCACACATCTGCCCCCAGGCCCCCGCCGATACCGTCACTTGCCAGCGATGTGTCAGCCACACGGATGGGGCCAGCGTCGGGTCAACCGCATGGGCACCAGCAGCATGCGCCGGCCACTCAGGGTATCCATGAGCACGGGCCGGCGGGTATCGAGCCCCAGGACTTTGGAATTGAGATGGATGACATGCAGGCGTTCGTGGACAGCGATCACGCGCGCACCACGGACGTGCTACCCGACGCCTACGGTGGCAGCATGCGGGGCGGGAAACATCACCGAGAGCAGTCGCCAGCCGCTAAGCGCAAGCGTTCGAAGCGTGTTGTCGTAGGCTCCGAAGATGAGGAGAGCAATACTGATGGCGACGCTGGGGAGAATAGGGACCACCGGGCGCCATCACGCCCGCAGCGAAACATCCCCGATCAGAGGCGCGGGTTGGCTGCCTCACGGCCCAGGCTCAGCGAGGACGATGCGCGATTGGCCACTGGAATGCGGTCCCGCAAGGTCAAAGCAGACGAGAAGGGCAAGGGGAGGGCCCAGCGTTGAGGCTGGTCGGTTGCAGAGCCCTCGGGGACTGGGGTACACGGCCGCGGGGCGGGAGTCGACCGTCCGAGCAGCAGTCGGGTTGCATCCCCGTCGAGTTTGGGCATCCCGCATCGTGCACGCTGCTACGGGCATCACTCCTACGCACGGCGGCACGGGAGTGTCGACCTGCATCTGCTCGTCTCATTCAGGATGTATCAGTAGGGTTCGTTGTCGTGTATCGCGCACATTCAGCTAATACAGCGTCTGGGGCTTGCACGTGCTTATGTGAGCGCGACAACCGCAGCATTTTTATTAACACTCGTAAGGTAAGCAAGACATTATACAGCCTGTGGCCTCGCAGCTTTTGCTTCGCACTGCAGAAAGGCCATGGCGCCGCTGGGGGATGCGACGCAGGCCGCCGTGGGGTCAGTGTGGGTGCGCGCGGCGGGCGCACCCTGCGCTCCCTCGCGCGCGGGGACGGCACCGCTCCTCGCGGCCGGGCGGGTCGGTCGCGGGGGCACGCGTAATGCACGCACGCCATAGACCGTTTGCTACTGTCACATGAGGACGTTAGGACGCGACACCAGTGGCAGGCGCCTGCGGCACAGCGGCCAGGGCCTGCCGGCACGCGCAACCTACGCTCGCACCCGGCTGCCAGAAAGGCGCACACGACTTGCAATAACCGGAAGGCGACAGCATTATGATGGTCCGGCACTAGCCAAGGAATCACGAGAGGGATCTCGGCGGGTCGGACGGGCCAAAAGGCGTTTGAATTGGCGAAATGTCGCCGCGCGAGGCAACCTTTCAACCTCCTTTTCTCCCGTTTCGAGCATATCTGCCTCGCCTTTCCGCCCTTCTGAAACGCTGAGATCCCTGCCGTGAATCACGATTGTCCTGGCGCTTACCCACGGAACTAGTAAAAGGAAGGTCGTTTCCTAATGGGGCCATATTCAAGCGCGATCGAAGCGCGGCGATCAAATTTGTCGTCACACGTCCATGAAGGTTCATCCCCCATTTGAAATTTTCGTTCGCGGCGGGGGCAGACATATAAGTAGCTGCGGGCGGTGGGGGGTCTTTCCACTTTCCCGCCTCACCCACCGCCATGAAGCCGCGCACTTCTCTGCTCTCTCTCTTCCTCGAGCTCGCTTGCGCCGACGGCACGGACCCCAACGATCCCGCCCCCTGGTGCTACCCACAATGGATGTCGTCGGGCTCTGGCGAGGTGCCCCCATTCCATCCCGAATACCCCCTGCCCGACGACCCGAAGGAGCGGCGGCGCGTGGAAGCCATCATCGACTTCGTGGGACGATACCGGGCCGCGAAGCCCGCCAACTCCCCCGACGAGGAGGGCACGCGCGAGGCGCTCCTGCAAACTAACGTAGCAGTAGCGTCGGCGAGAAAGGACCTCAGGGTCTGGTTGGACAAGGACCTCAAGGCTTCGCGCATCAACTCCCGGTTCGACCAGGTGCTCGCGGAGGCCGGGCTGAGCGTCTTCACCATCGCGAAGCCAAACATGGACTCGGTAAGTGCGTGATATTGCAGGCTCCCTTGCCCCTAACCGCGAGATAGATACGCACTCTGGAGGACGCGAACCCCTTCGCGAGTCTCGACGACCTGGGCGAGGAGTTTTTCGGGGAGGACCGCTTCGATGCAAGCGGGCAGTTCATGAAACCCGAGGTTAACGCGTGGCTCCGCGGTTTCCTCACGCTCACCTGGCACCGCTGGCGCAGTGCATTCAATCGCCAGAAGAACCTGCTCACGAAGGCGCAGGAGACATTCCGGGCGACGCAGGCTGGTGAGTGACATCCTTGCTGCACAAATGCCACACTCACGCCTGTTGCGCAGCGATCGAACAAGATGCCCCCCATTCTCACGCCGAGGTCAAGAAGTACCTTACCGCCATGGAGAAGGCCGCCAGTGAGGTCTCACGGTGGAAACAGGTCCTGCCGACCCAGCACGAGGAGATGATGGCGTTGATGCAAACGACGCACGACGGCCTCGCGGGTGGGCTTGACTCGGCCGCGTTCAAAAGTGAGTGCGACTACCGGTGGGCTCGGCTGCGCTAACGTGTGTCATCCTCATCAGAACTGCCGGCGGCGCTGCGAGCGGTGTGGCAGTACCTCCCGAGCAGGCGGGAGATGGAGTCTGCCCGAACCAGGCTCGCGGAGAAGATCCGCGCTCTCCAAGACGAGGATCCGATCGAGGTGCCCCAGAACTTGCCGACCTGGTCTACCGATGACTGGGAGGAGGGCACGGAAGAGTTGGCTGGCCGGACAGTCCCAGAGCTCGCTTCCATGCTGGGGTTGTCCAAGCCCCACATCCCCGGGATGGCGGAGAAGGAGCACCCCACGTCGGCCCACGATGCCTGGTCGAAGGAAGGCCGGTGTCTGGTAGACAGCGCAGAGGCGGTCCCCCTGGAGCTCTTCCCCATCAATGGCAGGGAGTCGTCAAGCTTGTCCACAACATGTTGGCGGGGCGCAACACCCTCCTCATGGACGCTGTGGGCGTCGGGAAGACGGCGCAGGCCATCGCGACGATCCTGATGTACGAGTGGATCCGCGCGATGCAGGAAGCCGACCAGTTGCCGGCTGTTCTCAGTGAGTGATTTCTCTGAGCTCGAAGCACTGCGCTGACCCCGCTTGTGCGCAGAGGAACTCGTGGGGGATAGGAGACTCCCAAAGGGGCCTCACGTGGTTGTGCTGCCGCCAGGTCTGATCCCGCAGTGGCAGACCGAGCTGCATCGCTTCTTGCCCCCGAAATCCTGCACGATCTTGCCCTACCAGGGCAATTTCAGTGTCAACAACCGCCAGGCGCTCTGGGACCTCGCGCGGCAATCGGAAGTGCCCGTCATCCTGCTCGCGGCGCACGCGGCGGTGCGAAGCGACGGCAGCCATGTCATGTCGGCTCCCGGCAAGCTCAACAACTCCAACGAGTTCGCGGAGCTGGTCCCGAGGCGGAGCAAGAAGGCCACCACCGCCTTGCCCTACTCACTTTTCAATGAAGGTCGGTGTGGCGTCGTCGTCGTCGACGAGATCCATGCCTACAAGGGCCGCCCCGTCAAGCGTCTGTACCTGTCAGCGCTCATCGGCAAGGCGTTCTATGCGATTGGGATGAGTGCCACGCCGATCATCACGACCCCGCAGGCACGTATCGCATCCAAGAACAGAAGCACATGACTGATTGTGCTTTGACAGGACTTGACCTACATTGCCCGCCTCCTTCGCGTCCCGGGTTTTGATAGTGAGGAACTTGACGAGCTGCGCAAGGCCTTCAAACGCGTCAGGGATGGGGAACGTTCCAAGCGCAAGCTCGATCCCGCGGCGATCGAGGAGGCGGCAGCCATCGCCCTCGGCAAAGCCGTGACGCCCGCCCGGGCGAACCCGCTTTGGGAGGCGTCGGCTGAATGGATCACTGCGCAGCGCCGCCTTCTAGTCTCGCACATCCTGCGCCGAACAACGGCATCGAAGGGCCCCGATGGGCAGCCGATATCATTGCTTCCACCCATCACGCAACGGCGCATGCTGTGCCGCCTCCGCCCCGATGAGCAGGAGGTTCAGGAGAAGCTCGCCGAAGGCCTCGTGGAGAGGGAGGTCGCAGTCTCAGCGAGCGGCGTGAAGGTGAGTAGTATCCGGCGATATGAGCGCAACCTGCGCGCGCGGGCGAGTTCTGCCGTGCTCACCGCGAGGGGTACGGTGCTGACCGTGAGCCGGCTGGTGGCTCTCGCAGTCCCTGCCGTGCAGCGCACGCTACGCACGCTGGCAGGCCGCGCGGCTCCGCGACATGGGCAGCGTACGTGGGACGCGCAGGATGCGCACGGGCTCCGCTCCTACACCTATGCCGCGCTACGCCAGCGTAGGCGCATTCTCGCGGCTGCGGCGAGCGTGGCCTGCGCCTCGTTTCAGCGCGCCCTCCGCACGCTGCCTATTCCAGCCACTGCCACCGGCGGGGGCAGGGAGCGTGCGCCGGGCGCCATTGCTGGCTGGGGCCTTGCCCGGGCGCGAGGTGCGCACGGGGCACTAGCTGGTACCATTGCTGATCCGCCACACCCTCTAGGCCTTTTACCTCGATGTGCGCCGTGCGTT
>MARA01000126.1:0-25610 GCA_001792895.1 Lentinus brumalis | reverse complement strand
GCTTCTCGGTCGGAAGGGACACCGTCAGTGCGACCAGATCCCAGTCGAAGCCGATGAACCGCTGGAGGTCGCAAAGAAGCGAACCTTTAGCAGCTCCATGGTACGCCAAGGGCCTCCGTGACGCCATGAAATCCTGCTCTGTAACGATTGGTGGGGCAATCGAATGACGAGGAAGTCATCGACCCACTTTAGAACGACGGTGTACCCATGTGCCTTGTAGATGGCCACCAGAAGATCTGCGATCGATCCGAACACGCCGGCGCTGGAGGCGAGTCCGAAGCATACTGCCCGATCCACGAACACCTGTCCCTTCCAGAAGATGCAAAGCGCGTTCTGCTGTTCCGGCCGTACTGGGGTTATCCGATAAGCGGACGTTATGTCGAACGTAGCTGCGACACAGCCTGGTGGCAGCTGAGCAGTGTTTCGGAGACCTTGTCAAAGGTGCCCCAATCGTTGGAAGTCGTCTGAGTTCACATCTGCATTGACGGACTGTACGATAGGCTACAGGACGAGAGTTACAAAGTCTGCCACGTGTACGATGTCAGAACGATGAGCTACGTACATCGTCGCGCGGGTACGATAAGTCTTGAACAAGCCGCAACTTGTTTGAATTTGGCTTTGGACGAGCCCGAGGGGAGCGGTGCGGAAAGGCCCGATGATGCGCTCGAGCTCGGCAGCATTGAAACCGACCGAGTAACGGTCGGCCGCTTGCTCAGATGCGATGTAGTCGGTAATGAACGTTTCGTCTAACGCAGACGATGCGTGGTTGTCAAAAATGAGCGTGTAGTGACGGGTTGTGAATCCCGACGTCGAATCCGTGCCTGAGACCATGGACGATGTGCGCCCACTGATCCATAGACCTACCCCCTTAAGGACACGCTCGATGCGATCAGCGTCGAGGGGGTGACCACCCGACGCGGATCAGACGCGGGGGCATGAGTTGGCACCGTGATCGATGGCGCCGCAGATGCTGCAGCTGTGAGCGTAGCACAACGGCGGCCGTCCTTGCATGTGGATCGGAGTGCGTAATTGAAACAGAACGGTTCGCCGTTGGGGGCGAGAGCGTTCGGGCTACTGGCGTGGCGTGGAGTGGCGCACACGGGCGTCCGGCACAGGTGGTAGTGCTTGTACAAGTGGACGGGAAGTGGTCGGACTTGCCGCACCGAAAGCAATGGGTGGGCTTCCCATCCGTACGAGCGCGCTTCCTAGGGCCGGTGTCATTGCCAGTGGTGGGCGGACGGTGGCGCGTTGCCAGTAGATGGGCAGGCTGACGCGGCACGCAGAGCGCAAGAAGTTCTGGACGAGTGTTTCAGCTCTGCGGCAGGAGAGGTCTGCCGAGATTGAACGAATGCGCTCCAGATTGGTGTCGCCAGATCTATGGTAGATCGGCGGCAGCCATCTCACGCTCCATGATGTCGTAGCGTAAAGCCGCTGGCCATCCGTGATTGCGTGCGAACTGAGGAATGCGTACGGGTGGGCGTGGAGAGCGTCTGCGCGAGCGCTGCCGTGGTAGAGGCGTACAACGGGCTCGATGGACGCGCTAGCGGATAGCCATTCCTCGGACGGCAAGACCTCCTCGCCTGTGCGATCCAAAGCCGTGGTGGCGGTCAGCGCCGAGAGTACGCTGTCGTTCTCGACTGGACCCGCAGTCAGGCGAGCCGTCGTCGTCAGCTGGGAGTACGGCACATAGTGACCGAGACGAATCGCGCGATTGACCTTGGGCGGGATCGCTGTGGAAGCGATGTTAGCTACGAGATTTGCGAGACGGTACTATGCAGCATGGTGCACTGAGCGAGCACGCTGCACGGAAAGCCAAGTCAACGTCTGAAGACGTCAAGGTACGAGCGTGAACATGTAACGTGCGTGAATGCGTGCGCGTGTGCGTGTACGTGTACGTGCGTGTGCGTGTGCGTGTGCATGAGCGTGTGCGCGTGCGTGTGCGTGTGCGTGTGCGTGTGCGATGCGTGCATGCATGTTCAGGAATAAAACAACGACTTACGTAGAGCGAGCGTATCGGCCTGTTTGCCGGGAATGATCGCGGGCAGCGCGACTGCCTGCGGCTGTCCGGTCTCACGACCGATGGTTGCGAACAGACGCGCGCGGTCTATGTCAGCAGATCCGGCCACCATGAGCGCGGTGGGCGGGGCTGCCGGCGACGTTGCGAGCATTGTGGCGTCCATCAGCTCGTTGGAATCGCCCGCCGCAATGGAGGCGGCAGGAACACCGACACGCGCAGCTATGGCCTCGAGCTCTATGATGCGAGCCTGCATAGCGTCGAGGTCTGCTGTCCTGATGGTGCGTCTACCGGAGCGGCGACTGTAGGAGCGGCGGCGACAGACGTAGTGGCACCGCTGACACTGCCAGCTTGAATAGCAGGGTCAGGGGCAGTCGTCTTAGGGGCGGCCGTGGTCTTGGATGCACCTCCGGCGGTGGCGACGAGAGGCTGCGTGATCCTTGCGTGTTACCTGCAGCTTGCACAAGTCCACTGCCGTCCTTGGAAGAACCGACGGCCGGACCCGCAGAGTTGATCTGGGTTTCTTGCCCTTCGCAGTCGACGGTCCTTGGGCGTGAGCCCCGTCGGCGTCGGGTTGCTTAGCGGCGGCCGTGTTGGCATCAGCAGCTTCAGCTTCGGCGGCGGCGGCAGTAGCTTCAGCTTGAGCGGCGTCCGCTTTGGCCCTACGAGTCCTAGCCTCGGTGAGGGCTTAGGGCTCCGTCCGGGAGACCAGGCTGGTAGGAGGTTGCCGGACATGTTGGTGATGAACTAGATGTGGATAGGGTAGAGTAGTACGGAGTGTATGATAGACCTCAGATTAAGCGAAAAGTACGATACGCGGGCGAGTTCGCTGGTGCGGACTTGCGAGGGTTGTCGTGGGAGGAAGAAAGGACTTCGCTCGGGATAGCGCTCACGCGGACGCTCTGTTGGACGCGCGGCGCCGGCCTCTCCTGTTCGGCCGGCCCCTACTGAACCCAGGTTTCCTGCGAGTCGAGGTCGGAGTCGAGCGGCGGCGCGCAGACCTTGCCAAGATGGTAGCGGACGATCTCAGGGCGAGGGCGAGCTTCGTGGACTTGAGCGAGTCCCAATCGAGCTCTTCTCTCTTGTCAGGCCACCTGTGTCCGTCGATTTCACCAAGGCACTTGTGCAGCAGTGCGCGACGGACATCTAGATAGAAGGCCTACGACGTGTCAGTAGTGAGCAACACTGATCAGCGCGCCCCGCGCCAGACGCAGGCGACACGACGGCCACCCCGCCAGCCGCCGGGAGGCGCGCCCAATTTGAGCGCAAGTTGCGCACCCGCCCGCACCTTGCCGGCCAGTCCGTGGACACACGTGCCAGGGTCACGCCTAGCCCCCTGGGGAGCGTGGGCTGCGCTCGGTGGGGGACCCAGCCCGCGACACAACACGCGCTACGTGGTCGTGTCCCACCACGTGTGAGGCTTGCGCAAGCCCCCGAGAGAGCGCAAGGTGCGCTCGTGGGCGATCTCATTTCGCATCACAGGATGCGCTACGTGGCCCTGTCTGCACGTCTTAGCCCCGCGCAGCGCACCACAGCGAGCGTAGCTGGCGCTCTCTAACCCTCTGAGCCTCAGCATCTCGCCGGCGGCCGGGGCGCGTCATGCTCGCAGACCTTGTACGTGCGTGTGCGCTCACCTTCACACCCCTCTGGTTCACCGTGACTTCCCCATCGACCAATTCGGTGGCCAGTCGCTCCTGCACCGCCTGCTCGTCGGGTCGCAACTCGCAGTACATGCGCCGGTGCGTAATTGCCGGCAGCGATGATATCGGCAGCCCGTCGGGACCCTTGGACGCTGTTGTCCGTCGGAGGATATTCGACGAGATAAGTACTCGCTGCTCGGTGATCCACTTTACCATTGCATGGCGGATTGCGTCGTCCTTGGGCTCCTTGGTGACTTGCCCCCGCGCCACTGCGGCCGCTTGCTTGAGCGTGTCTGGGTCCGCCTTGCGTTTGGTGCGCTCCTCGTCCCTAACGCGATTGAATGCCCTGCGCAACTCTTCCTGTTCCTCACTGTCAAACCCAGGGACGCGCAACAGCCGCGCGACATAGGTTAAGTCCTGAAAACAACCCCGTCAGACTGCCATCTGGGTCCTCCAATTCGTACACGCACTATCGGGGCGGTGATGATAGGCGTCGCACTCATACCAATGGCATAGAAGGCCTTGGCGATGATCGCCGAGACATACAGGCGCTTTGCTGGGCGCCCGCGGTAGATGTGAATCTCATCCACGATGACGGTGCCGAAGGTCACCCCAGGGTTGAACAACGAGAAGGGCAAAGAGGCGACGCCCACTTTAGTCTTCTTTGGGCTCAGCTCCGTGAACTCGTTGCTCTGGTTCATCTTCGTTGGTGCTGAAAGGACCGTTTTGCCATCCTCCGACACCGCCCCTTGCGCGACAAGCAGGATCACTGGCACCTGTGATGTTTGGGCAAGGGCCCAGATCGCCTTGCGGTTGTTAACACTGAAGTTGCCCTGGTAAGGCAAGATTGTGAAGGACATCGGGGGAAGGAATCGATGCAGCTCGGCCTGCCACTGCGCGATCAGCCCTGGCGGTAGCACGACCACGTGGGGCCCCTTTGGGAGTCTTCTTTCCCCCACGAGTTCCTCTGTGCACAAGCGGGGTCAGCGCAGCGCTTCGAGCTCAGAGAAATCACTCACTGAGAACCGCCGGCAACTGGTCGGCTTCCTGCATCGCGCGGATCCACTCGTACATGAGGATTGTCGAGATGGCCTGTGCCATCTTCCCCACGCCGACAGCGTCCATGAGGAGGGTGTAACGCCCTGCCAACATGTTGTGGACCAGCTTTACAAGCCCTTGCCACTGGTGAGGGAAGAGTCCCAGCGCGACCGCGTCTTCGCTCTCAGCCAAGCGCCTTCCTTCCCTTGACCAAGCGTCGTGGGCCGACGTAGGGTGTTCCTTCTTCGCCATGCCGGGGACTTGCGGCTTCGACAACCCCAGCATTCCCGCGAGCTCTGCCACTGTTCGGCCAGCCAACTCTTCAGTGCCCTCATCCCAGTCATCGGTCGACCATGATGGCATGTCTCTGGGCACCTCCATCGGCTCCTCGTCCTGCATCGCGCGAATCATTTCCGCCACTTTGGCTCGCGCCGACTCAATGTCCCTTTGGTTCGGGAGGTACTGCCACACCGCCCGTATCGCAAGTGGTAGCTCTAGAGTATTCATAAGCCATTAGACACGCGCCTGTCGAGCCAAGCACCTGCATCTGCTCACTTTTAAATGCGTCCGAATCGAGCCCCCCTGCCATGCCCTCTTGGGTCGTCTTCAACAACTCCACCATCCCCGAGTAGCGCTCTGGAATGGCGTCTTTCCACCTCGTGACATGGTCGGCCGCCTTTTTCATAGCGGCGAGGTAAGCCCTCACCTCCGCATGGGTGTGGTTGGCATCCTCCTCCTGCATCTCTACATAGTCTCCATCAGTCCTGCCTATCTCTTCTCGGCTGTGACTGTGACTCACCCTTTTGCCGCTCCTGGAAAGCAGTCTGCGCCTTTTCAAGGGCTGCCACCTGCCGGTTGAATGAACTGCGCCAGCGGTGCCACGTCAGAGTGAGGTACCCACGAAGCCACGCAGTTATTTCGGGTTTGACGAAACGGCCACCCTCGTCCAGGCTGTCCTCACCAAAGAACTCCAGAGCGAGGTCGGACAGGCACACGTAGGCGTTGGCAGCCTCCAGGGTACGCAACTGGTAACTCGTGAGCCCCCGTAGAATCTTGAAGAGTCCGTGCTTACCCCTGTCAGCTTCGGGAGGGCGACAGTATAGACGCTAATCCCAGTGTCGCTGAGCACCCGATCAAAGCGCGAATTGATTAGTGATGCCTTGGTGTCGCAGTCCAACCACCTCTGCAGCCTGGCCTTCGCATCCGCGACATTGCCCTGGAGGATGGCTTCGCGGGCATCCTGTTCGCTGGTCCCCTTCCCTTGTCCTGCCGCCCGGTATCGACGAACCAGGTCCACCATCGCTTCTTGGTGCCGTCGCTCATTGGGGTCCTCAGGGGCAGGGTACCCCGGGTGGAAGGGGGGCACCTTCCCAGAGCCCGCCGTCATCCATTTAGCGTAACACCACGGGGCGGGGTCCTTGGGGTCCGAGCCAGCCGCGGTAGCAAGCTCGAGGAATATTGAGAGCATAGATGTGCGCGGAGCCATGGCGGCGAAGAAGCAGAGAGATTCCCTCGGGGAAAAAGTGGTCCTCGTTTGCGTTTGAGACGTCCGCCGCACCTTATGTACCTCCTCTCCCGCCTGGCAGAAAGTTGTCCAGAAATTTTGCACCCCACGATCGACTCCCTAGCGGCTTGTATGATCCTCCGGATTCCAGGCTATGTCCTGGAAAACATTCCAGCCGCGCTAATATGGCTCGATTAAGCAAGATTAGGCCAACCCAACACTCCACAGAGGTGATGAAACACCATGGCATTCACACAAAGGCCTCCTGCACTGGACTTCCGAATGTTGCACGATGTGCGCGCACTGGCGGCCCGGGGGGCGTATGGACTGTAGACACCAGGCGGTGCTGGCCAGCCGCATGAGCGTACGTCGCGCCCGTGCAAGGCGCCGCCAAGGCATATCCTTCTCGACCGCGGGCCCGTCCCTCATGCACGCACGCTGCACCCCACCCGGCCGGCAAAGCGCGATATTCCCCCCTGTAACAGGGCCACCCCCCTCACCCCTAAGGCAACTTTTGACAGGCCTTTTACCCCCTCTGGGGTCAGATGACGAGGAAATTTTACCTTTGACAGCAATGGCACTGGCCTCTTATAATTATAAGGTCGAACATCCGCCTGCCAGCCCCTGCGTCGCTAACGCATGCATCCCCGTTGGGCTATCTTTCACCCGCACCCATACCAAGTCCCTAGCGTGCCAGATGGCGGCAGGCGGAATCGGCCATGGGGCGCCGCCTCGCCTGCAGCTTGTATTGTATGATGCTGCGAAACATCTTAGCCACGCTAATATTGCTCGACCAAGCAAGATTAGGCCAACCCTAACACTCAGTTGCCGAGGTGATGGCACAACACTAAGGCCACCCGCACTGGACTTCTGTACCTAGCGCAATGCACGCGTAGGTGCGGCCCGCGCAGCGGCGTGGTTGGGCTGTCTGCTGTCCACCGGCGTGAGCGTACCTCGCGCCCGCGCGTGGCGAGGGTCGGCGCGTGGCCTCCTCCGCGCGCGTCGGCGACGTACATACCCAACCCACCGCGCCCATGCGCCGCGCACGCGCGGACGTGGCTCCGCAGCCGCCGACGAATGGCGCTGTATGCTACGCTTACCCGCCGCGCGCTGTGTGCGCCCCTCCCGCACCCACCCCGGCATGCACCACCTCTCGCACACGCGGTGGGCGCTAGATCCTCCTTGCGCTCCTCACGCACGCTCCGCGGCACGCACCACCTCCCGGGCGCTTGATGCTCCCCTTCCCCGCCACGCGCTGTGTGCGCCCCGCACGCACGTACCCTGGCATGCACCACATCCCATCCCGCACGCGTGCTGGGCGCTAGATGCTAACGCTGCCCGCCACGCGCTGTGTGCGCCCAACTGAACGCGAAGGCGGGCCGGCAATGTATCACATTTCCATTCATCTTTCAGAGGGTTCCTCTCATTACCTTCTCGGCCCCCCAAGCAGATCGGGTCCCACCTGCTCGGAGCCTAAGTCTAGCGCGCCAGGTGGGTGATAGGCGGGGTCGCAAAGTGCGACCCCGCCTATCACCCATCTCAGCGCACGCTAGACTTGTGCTCCTCACAAGTGGGACCCGCCCCCCCCCCGGGGAACTGACCCTAATTTAGGGTTCGAAACCCCGTCCTAGGGCTAACCCCCCGCTGCCTTACCCCGACCCCTTGCCACCAGAGACCTTCCCCTGGGCTCCCTGGAAGGTCTCATAACCCAGCCACAACGCACCGTAACGTTCTAAGTCTGCAACCCTAACGTACCGTAACGTTAGCACGCCTCAGCCCCAACGCACCGTAACGTTCTAAGTCTGCAACCCTAACGTACCGTAACGTTAGCACGCCTCAGCCACAACGCACCGTAACGTTCTAAGTCTGCAACCCTAACGTACCGTAACGTTAGCACGCCCCAGCCACAACGCACCGTAACGTTCTAAGTCTGCAACCCTAACGCACCCTAACGTTAACACGCCTCAGCCGCAACGCACCCTAACGTTAACACGCCTCAGCCGCAACACACCGTAACGTTCTAAGTCTGCAACCCTAACGTACTGTAACGTTAGCACGCCCCAGCCACAACGCACCGTAACGTTCTAAGTCTGCAACCCTAACGCACCCTAACGTTAACACGCCTCAGCCGCAACGCACCCTAACGTTAACACGCCTCAGCCGCAACACACCGTAACGTTCTAAGTCTGCAACCCTAACGTACTGTAACGTTAGCACGCCCCAGCCACAACGCACCGTAACGTTCTAAGTCTGCAACCCTAACGCACCCTAACGTTAACACGCCTCAGCCGCAACGCACCCTAACGTTAACACGCCTCAGCCGCAACACACCGTAACGTTCTAAGTCTGCAACCCTAACGTACCGTAACGTTAGCACGCCCCAGCCACAACGCACCGTAACGTTCTAAGTCTGCAACCCTAACGTACCGTAACGTTAGCACGCCTCAGCCCCAACGCACCGTAACGTTCTAAGTCTGCACCCAGCCACAACGCACCGTAACGTTCTAAGTCTGCAACCCTAACGTACCGTAACATTAGCACGCCTCAGCCCCAACACACCCTAACGTTAACACACCTCAGCCGCAACACACCGTAACGTACCTTGACGCACTGTACCGCTTTGAACCTGATGAAAATATAACCCTTCCACCGGGCCTTGCACATCCCCACTCTTGCTTTTCTTCTTACTTGTAGCCTGCTCCAGTTATAAATTCTGGATCTCTTGTGCATCTTACATTGCCCACTTGAACCTCCAAATCCTAAGTGTCTTATGCCGAGCTTTGCAAGGTGTCCTGCTGTCAATGGCACAAGTGAGGTGCGGAGTTTGGAGCGGTGAACATCAAAGTTTATAGGCTGCCTTCGAGATATGAGGTTACTCACTTACTTACCACAACAGGTCGTTATCCGGTTGAGCAAAGATAAGTATTTAGACTATGAACAGGCGATGAGAAACTATTGGTTGCAATGGCTGCTACTAATGGGTTCGATTGGCCTCCAAGTACCCTTCCACATAGCAAAGTCAAGCCGTATTTCAACAACAAATGTTGCTGAGCCACAGGTCATCCTGGTTGGATTGTCTTGCACCGAGTTCTCCGAGGTGTTTCGCTGTCACTGTTAACGCTAAATTCGTGGCATGCATCTATAACTAATGGCGCAGCAGGGGGGTCCCACATGGCTGCCATGTGTGCTGTTGCCGCCAAGCTTGCGAGGTCACTGGGCCTCTGTGCCGAGCTTGCGAGGCGCCCTGGGTGTCTGGCCGAGTCTGCCAGGCCCCCGAATCCTGAGTGTCTTATGCCAAGGTTAGCGAAGTGTCCCGCTGTTAGGAATTTATGCTTGAGTTTTGAAGAAGTGAACATCGAATTTCACAGCCTGCTTTTGAGATTGGAGGCTACTAAATAATTACTTACTGCAACGGATTGTTATCAGATCTCTGCAAATATAAGTATTTAGACCTATGAACGGGCGACCGGTAAGTATCAGTTCCAATGGTTCCCACTAACGGATTCTATTGTCCTGTCTCACTGATCAAGGCACACTGGATGTTCAGACAACCTGGAGGCCTCTCAGTTAGACTGTCTTTGCCCTTGATTGTGTCTGAGGAGCCCTGATGCTAAGTTTTTGGGATGAAGCAACGTGCTTTTATCCAGGTAAGCAATTGCTTACTGCAGCGGGTTAGATTTGGCTCACAGGATTATTAGGCAAACAAGCAATCAATTACTGCAATGGGTTTCATGTTGCCTATCGGGGTGAACCGTTCCTTACCGGGACAGGTTTGGCTTATTGAGTTATCCAAACAGGGTTACTTTTGGTTTACTGAATGCCTTGGAAATCACCCCACTAATGCACCTGTCAGCTTGCTTCATGCAGATGGTGTGATTGAATATCTGTGAGCACAGCTCAGCCAGCGGCGAAGCTACGTAGTGTTGAGCCACAGGCTCATTTTCGGGGCAAAGCCACGGGTAATAAACTAGTCATATTGAAGCCACGGGCTGTCTTACTGTAACGGGTGAGATTTGGCTCGCTGCTCACTGTGCTTACAATTACTTACCGGAACCGGTTGGGCGCTTGTGACCGGCGTGTATATTGGCACATACAACACCGTTCGTTAATGTTCCGCCTCTGTGGTAATTCCATTAAGTTTACTGTTAAGCCGGAGGTTACTACGAGAGGCGCTCTCGCAGCGGTCAGCCGCTCCACGGCCCGGGACGAACTTATCCAAGGCATTACGAGCGGGAGAGTGCTACAAATCACACACGTACAGCACGATTGTACATCGCGAGCGGGCGCCCGCTCGTCGTCGGCCCTAGTAGACACCGTCTGTATCGTCCGAGGCAGTCGAAAGTCATACAGAGCACGTCGTGACGACCCATCTACATCTTTGAAGAGACGTTTCGAGCGGCCGACCGCTCACGAACAAGGATCGGTCGTGTATCTCCTGCTGCTCGCGACGCACCGCGCGATACGAGCAAAGAGGTCCCTGATACGGCTCCTGTCCTACCGACGCTACGTTTCGAGCGGCCGACCGCTCACGAACCAGGATCGGCCGTGTATCTCCTGCTGCTCGCGACGCACCGCGCGATACGAGCAAAGAGGTCCCTGATGCGGCCCCTGTCCTACCGACCCTACGTTTCGAGCGGCCGACCGCTCACGAACAGAGATCGATCACGTATCTCCCGCCGCTCGCGACGCACCGCAGGGTGAGCGGGCAACCGTCATAATGAGGTGCTGCGGCCCCGCGTAAGTAGCCATTGAGCGGTCGGCCGCTCATCGTCAGATGTGCTTGGAGTGATTCCAAGTGTATCACTTATTCCCTATCACTTATTCCCTATCACTGCTCCGGAGCGGTCGACCGCTCACAAGCCTGTGTGCACGAGAGCGGGCCCGTAATTGCCTGCTACAATGTGACGGGTGATTGCCTTATATAGGTGACATGGTGCTCGAGGCCAGGTGAAGGGTGCAGCTGCGGCAGCCTGGTGTCCCTGCAGGGTCGGCGCCAGCGTATAAGTGCGCCATGCAGCGCGCTGTCTCCTCAGACTCTCGTCTCTGTCTCCTCTCCCTCGCGAACCTCTGCTTCCATCTTAACTCGTCCACATCAAGATGTCGGAATCGTCGAACAACCGACTCACCATCCGCCTGCCGGCCACTCGCTCATCCAGCGTCATGTCAACGTCGATGGCAACGTCCGCAGCGACCGTCATGTACGAACCCGATGAGGAGCAGCGCGCCCACGATGCCAAATTGGACGAGCGCGTCGGCCCCCGCGACGAAATTTCCTCGTCCTTGAGGGAGAACGCGGTCCCCATGCTCGTCCCCCACACGCGTAAGTGTACCTCACGCCGCTATCTGCGCGCCGCTCGCTGACACCCGCGCCCTCAGATCCCGGAGGATTCGTGATTGAGACAGGCGGCCTGTGCGTACCATCTCACTGCGCCCGTTGCATGCGCTCCGTGCTGACCAAAGTTTCGGTTTTCCAGAGTCCGCGTGCGCGGACCCAGGCACCCGCGGACACTACACGTCGTCAACTACGACGCGATCGTCGTCGAGCAGCTCGAGAGCAGGAGCGAGCGCAAGGTGAGTGTGTCGCGAGCCGTAGCCGCGGTGGAATGTACTTACCTTGTCGCCCCAACAGCCCCTCGTCAAAGTACGCTCGTTGTATTCGTACGAAGACCTCGAGACGGCGTACATCAGCCCGAAGTCGCGGCACCCCAGCATCATCCGACTGGTGCAGGGCAAGAAGCAAGTCGTCCTTGGAGATTTCGACGAGATAGTCCTCCTAGAGAACATCATCGCCCCCCTCACCGACATCGCGCGCGTCCGCCTCGACGGCGTCAACCTGCCGTTCCTCACTCCCAGCGCAAGGTGGATCCGCGAAGACGTCACCGTCGCCCAGGCCAACAAGGTCAGGAATTGCGTCCTTTTGGGCGTCGACGACGTGAGTCTCTTCATTTTTTCGTGCGAAACTAACCGTTCTCATAATTCATTCGGTCTTTGCAGCAAGGCGTCGCGTGCTGCAGCAGCGAGCATTGCACCTCCGGGACGTTCTACTACCCGGAGGAGCAGCCGCTCCGCTACTGCACGCACTGCGAGCGGTGGTACCATGTCCGCTGCATGCGGCAGATCGGTACCGTCGCCAGCATCCGCTCTCTCACCTACGCCCAGGGCTCCGAGCCGCCGAGCTGGATCGTTTGGAAGGCCCCCGCTAGTACCCCATCTCACGTCGCGAGCGACCTCGAACACCTCGTCACCCTCCCCATTCAGCGTGGATACCTTCTCGGACCCCCCGGTGCCCACCCGCTGCTGTCCTTCGAGATGTTTAGCATCGCGTTACGGCACGCGGTGAAGTCTCGTCGTTTCAAGGCGCCCACGACGACGACCGAGGCGGAGGTCGTCCTGCAGACTCTGCTCAAGACGACACTGCTTGAGAACAACGATCTCAGCCTCCGCGAGGCGACCGCGGCCCTCCACTGGCTCGCGCGCGTGCCGATGGGGCAGCGGGCGATCTACGAGTGCCCCCGCCGCGACCACCATCTTCTTTGAACCGTAACGGACCGACGAATGTATGTACGCAAATGGTATCGCATGTATGTAGTTATAATGTACCAAAATGCTGCCGCTCGATCTGACGATGATAAGTAATAGTTCTCGAGTAACCTGTCAATGGAAATGCATAGCACGAGTCTGATATCGCCTCGCGAGAGAGTGACAATGCGGAGGAACGGGGCGGATTATACGAAGGATGCTGTCGAGCGGACGTCCGCTCGCCAGCGTACATAGGGAATGTTTCTATCGCTGCTCGGTACGCCGCACACGATGCGACCAAATCTCACACCGACACTACGCCGGGGCCTTCGACACTACGTTCTGAGCGGCCGCCCGCTCAGAAACGTACTTCAGCCATCTATCTCCCGCTGCTCGCGACACGCTGTCGGACACGAGCTCGGCACACCAGCCCATCGCACATTCGCCGTCGATGCTACGTTCTGAGCGGCCGCCCGCTCAGAAACGTACTTCAGCCATCTATCTCCCGCTGCTCGCGACACGCTGCCGGACACGAGCTCGGCACACCAGCCCATCGCACATTCGCCGTCGATGCTACGTTCTGAGCGGCCGCCCGCTCAGAAGCGTACTTCAGCCATCTATCTCCCGCTGCTCGCGACACGCTGCCGGACACGAGCTCGGCACACCAGCCCATCGCACATTCGCCGTCGATGCTACGTTCTGAGCGGCCGCCCGCTCAGAAGCGTACTTCAGCCATCTATCTCCCGCTGCTCGCGACACGCTGCCGGACACGAGCTCGGCACACCAGCCCATCGCACATTCGCCGTCGATGCTACGTTCTGAGCGGCCGCCCGCTCAGAAACGTACTTCAGCCATCTATCTCCCGCTGCTCGCGACACGCTGTCGGACCCGAGCTCGGCACACCACCACACCGCACATTCACCGTCGATGCTACGTTCTGAGCGGTCGCCCGCCCACAAACGCACATCGGTCGCATATCTCCCGCTGCTCGCGACACGGTGCCGACCCTAGGCTGTGTGTCCTCTAATGCCGTGCGCGTACCTGAGATCCAATGACCTGACTCGTTATTTGGTTCGTTATCTCCAGCTCTTCACGCCATGCCCTTAGATGAGTGGTTAGCGAGCAGCCGCATAGCTGCCCGACTACCCGGCCACAGGGGTTTGCGGGCAGGTGCCCTCTGAGAACACAAACATACAGAGCAATTCCACAACGCGGGCGGTCGCCCGCTCGTAGTGGGACCGCGTTAACACCGGTAGTATTCTTAGACGTATCTCTCTGTGGGGGCGATCACTGCTTCCGAGCGGTCGCCCGCTCGGAGTGCCGTGTATCTGGGAATGCACAGCAAGGCACGGGAATTCCCTTCCAGCGACAGTGTGACGAGTATATCCCTAGTATAGTCGATTGGGTTCACGAAGCCAAGTGAAGACTACCTTGCTGGGTCCCCTCGGGCCTTCCAGGGGGAGCGCCAGTCTATAAATGCGTGGGCGCAGTGCTGCCTCCTCCGACTCTCGTCTCTTTCTCCTCTCACTCGCGACTCGGTCGTTGCATCTCAAGTCCTCCCGCGCCACCATGTCCCGATCCTCGAACAGTCCCCTCACCATCCGCGTGCCTGCTTCGCGCGCATCCAGCTCGGTCTCTTACCCTGCCGATTACGATCCCGAGGAAGAGCAGCGCGAAATCGACGCCAAATTGGACGAACACGTCGGTGTCCGGGACGAGGTCTCTGCAAAGATGAAGCAGAACGCGGTGCGCGCCCCCGTGCCCCACACACGTACGTCGCCGCCGCGCTGGTGTTTACATGACAGCGCTCACACCTAACCGCGACAGACGCGCATGGATACGTGCTTGAGGTCGGAACGCTGTGCGTTCCTCTGCGTAGTTCTCGAGCGCGGGCAATGTGAGCTTACGCCCCGAATTTCCAGGGTCCGTGTGCGGGGTGCTAGGCACTCGCGCACGCTCCATGTCGTCAACTACGACGCGATGGTCACGGAGGTCCTCGAGAGCAGATTCTATCGCAAGGTGAGCCTCAGTTCGATCCCACCCTGCGTTTCGATTGCTAATAAATCGGGCGCATCAGGCCCTCGTCAAAGTGCGGGCGTTATACTCGCGAGAGGACCTCGACACGCCGTACCTCGCTCTCAGCTCGCGGAACCCGAACACCATTCCCCTGGTCCAGGGCAGGCACCAGGTCGTCCTCGGAGACTACGATGATATCATCTTCATCGAGAACATTATCGCCCCACTGACGGACGTCGCACGCGTCACCCTCGATGGCACCACTCTCCCCATCCTCACCCACAACGCGCGATGGATTCGCGAAGATGTCTGCGTTGCCCAGGGCCCGAAGGTGCAAGGATCCATTCTTTTCGCCATCGACAAGGTGAGTAACTCCCGACATCCGTGCTTGATTGATAGCACTGACCGGTTTTCACTTTGCAGCAAGGCCTCGCGTGCTGCAGCAGCGACCGCTGCGTCTCCGGGAGGTTGTACTACCCGGAAGAGCAGCAGCTCCGCTACTGTACCCACTGCCCGCGGTGGTACCACATCCGCTGCATGCGGCAGGTCGGTACCGTCGCCAGCATCCGCGCGGCGACGTACGCCCCAGGCTCCGAACCTCCCAGTTGGATCATGTGGAGGGCCCCCGCGAACACCCCGCCGCACGTCGCCAACTACCTCGAGAGCCTCGTCACGTTGCCGATTCAGCGCGGGTACCTCGCGGGACCCCCCGGCGCGCACCCGCTTTTTTCGCTCCAGACGTTCACCATCGCCCTACGCCAGGCCGTGCGGTCCCACCGCTTCCAGGCCCCGGCCTCCCCCGGCGAGGCCGAACTCATGCTGCAGAATGTCCTGAAGTCGAACCTGCTTGAGAACCACGAGCCAAGTCTCCGCGAGGCCACCGCCGCCATCCATTGGCTGGCGCACATCCCGATGAGCGAGCGGGCCATCTACCAGTGCCCCCGCCGCGACCATCACGTTCTCTGAGTCGCTCGGCTTCCCTGTGTACAGGTACGCTATCAAATGTAGTTTGCGTTCAAGTTCCATAGTTGTATCTGCTCAAGCCCATGTACCCGCTCGCACGTCGTCCAATGAATTGAGTCAAAACAATGAAGTCGCTCTGACATGTGTATAAAGCCGGCCCGATGTGCCAGACTCGCCAGGTATGTTGTCGAGCGGGCGACCGCTCGCGATCGTACATGCGTCGCATCTCTCGCCGTATCTCGATGTTCTCTCTACGTGCCGCTGCACGCGTGCGGAGAGTACCCAGATCTTGGACCGACGCCTCCATGCCTAGGTTTTGAGCGGCCGGCCGCTCGCCAATCTGCATCGGTGTCCTATGTGCGGGTGGCCGCGTCCTGAATGTAACCGCATCCTAACCCCTCGCGAGCCCGGAGTCGTGTAGAATCTGTTGCTCGCAATGCACTACTTGCCGCATGCGATGCGCACCCGGATACCTCATCTACGCGTGCGAGGCGACGTTCTGAGCGGCCGACCGCTCGCGAACGTGGTTCAGTATTCCATCTCCATCTCCGTCTGCTCGCGATCAGCCATTGGACATACTCTGCGGGCAGACACCGCACTTGCACTCCCTTATGACTACTCACATGTTGTCCGCAGGAATGTACCTCCTCTTGTCTGGGCTCGCGGGTTCGTGCACGGCTAGCGAATAGCTCCCGTCCGGCCTACCGCGATCGAGATTGTCTTTCATGAGCGCGCAGCGGACCTGAGTGGCTGACATCTCGCCCGAGCTTCGCTCAAAATTTCCACGGGACTCCCGCCCCGCCGCCGCCGCTCTTCGCGTCCATCGAACTCATCTGGAACGACCCCAACGCAGAGCCCGCGCGCATCATGAAGAGCTCCGGCGCACCCAAGCGTGTTCGCACATACAATACCAACCTGCGCATCGCCACTGACGCGCATCGACGCGCAAGGGTGAAAAGCGACGCAGAGCGTCGCGCGGTTCAACAACGCCTCCATGGGCACCGGGTCGACGAGATCAACGTTCAAGGTGAGTCATTGCGAATACTGTTCCGCATCCCACGCATCCTCAGCATTTTCTGGCAGCATCATGCGGGGCCCAGGTTTCCGTGCGGCAGGGACAATGGTAGCCTCCATCCGCGCGTCACTCACAGCGTGATACTCACATTTCACAGCCTTCGCATCCTATTGCGACGCTCACAGACGATAGGAACCCTCATGTCCTGGATAGGAGAGGTCGATGAGATAAACCAGGACGCAGAAGATCACGACGTACGTCCTCATCTCGCGCGCAGTGAGACTCATCGTCGCTAACTGTAGTGTCCTCTGTGCCGTAGGTATACTATGTTGTGCTCCGCGTCCTCTATACTGCACGGGACCTGTCACTAGGCGTACAGTATACGGAGCACGCCGCGGGGGACGCTGCTGCCCTCACAGGCAAAAAGCAGTTGATTCGCAGCAATGCGATGGTTCGCTGCTACTCCACCGATATTCTCGAAGTCATTCACGTCGCACGCATGACTCTCGACGCCGCCAACTTCCCCTTCGTTGACCCTACTCAGTTCTGGCTCCGCGAAGACATTGCCGTCAACACGGCGAACGAGAAACCTCTCTCCGACGAGCCTGTCGCTATTCAGGTGAGCCCGCGCCATCCCGCACAAGGAGATGACCAACTTCATCGCTCTACATAGGTCTCGCGCCGCTTCTGTCACGGAGACTGTGCAAAACAAGGGCTCTATCTCCCGGAGAGAGAGACGGCCCGTTTCTGTCCAGAGTGCGCACACTGGTTCCATACTCAGTGTCTCGGCACGCCCCTCGGGACTGTCCAAGGCCTTCGCTCAGGCGACAACGGATTCAAGTTGCCCTCTTGGATCACCTGGCCCGGCCCGCAGTGTAACCCTGCGCTGGTCGACCACACAACGGTCGGCGAGGCTGTGAGCATGATAACCTTGCCGATCGAACGCGGCAATAACGACGGCACTCTCCCCGGGAGTCCGCAGTGGGCGGTATCATTGGAATCATTTCTGATCTCCCTTCGCAATGACCTGGTTGCAGGGAGATATGCGTTCTCGTTCGCGGAACCCAGTTGGTCCAATCACCTAGAGGACCGGCTCGCAGGGTGCGTCGTCCCCCCCGGAGACGACGACACGTTGACTGCAGCGATGAGCTACCTCAACGTAGCGACCAATAACCCCTTGTCCGAGCGTAAGGTTTATCTTTGCCCTTTCGATGACACGCACTATATCTAGTCAACCGTTCTTGTCCTTGCGTCCTGTTGTACTTTAGTATACAATGAGATGAGATGTAACTTTCTTGCGCCTCCAAAAAATATGCAGCTCGACACGTCCTGTGCTGAACGCCTTTGAGTGCCGCATGTCACTCGTCTCGCGGGCGGTGTGTCCGTCGCGAGCGGTAGACCGCTCGAGCGGTGCTCCGGCGAAGGCGGGCGACATCCTCGCACCATCGCATTGCTTCAGACGGATGAGTCGTCGGGAGCGGGCGACCGCTCGACAACAGCGACAGCGTCTGTCGCGAGCGGTCGACCGCTCGCCCGATGCTTCGGCGACGGCTGGGGACTCCCTCGCCGGAATCCATTGCTTCAGACGGATGACTCGTATCGAGCGGTCAACCGCTCGAGAGAGGCTCCGGCGACGGCGGGCGACATCCTCGCACCATCGCATTGCTTCAGACGGATGAGTCGTCGGGAGCGGGCGACCGCTCGACAACAGCGACAGCGTCCGTCGCGAGCGGTCGACCGCTCGCCGGATGCTTCGGCGACGGCTGGGGACTCCCTCGCCGGAATCCATTGCTTCAGACGGATGACTCGTATCGAGCGGTCGACCGCTCGAGAGATGCTCCGGCGACGGCGGGCGACATCCTCGCACCATCGCATTGCTTCAGACGGATGAGTCGTCGGGAGCGGGCGACCGCTCGACAACAGCGACAGCGTCCGTCGCGAGCGGTCGACCGCTCGCCCGATGCTCCGGCGACGACTGGGGACTCCCTCGCCGGAATCCATTGCTGCAGACGGATGAGCGGTCGACCGCTCGAGCGATGCCCCGGCGACGGTGGGCGACATCCTCGCCTCAATGCGTTGCTTCAGACAGATGACTCGTCGCGAACAATGCCGATTCTTCCGTAGGTTGACAAGTTTATAATCAAATGCGAGGGACCGGCAGGTACGCCCGCCCACATATCCCATGCAAACCTCGTAGGCGCCCATGGAGTTCCGGCCACTCCAGCCCGTTCTTCATGTTATCGCGATGGGCATGAAGTGGATGAAAGTGTTACCTGGTTTAAACAGCAATGCTTCTATCACAAGTCTTTGAGCGACAGCTCAGACTTCCTTCGACATCACGGGACATCATACCAGACCCTGTACCGCTATTGAGCCTCGGTACTGCCAGTTGGCACTGCCCGGCCCCCGAATATGCCCTCTTTCCTCGCTGCTATCCTCAACTCCGCCAGCGTGTTCTGCTCTTTGCTGGAGCGGTTAGCGGTGGTGAAGGCCTCTCGACGGGACTTCCGAGGAGGATCAAACAAGTCCTGCGTCGCCAACACCGCCAGATCTCAATTCGCCAATGCTGTCGCCTTTGCCGAACTATAGATCCTATAGTCGGCGTATCACCACAGCACCAGTCGTATGGAGGTGCAGTCTGTCTGATCCTGGTCCTGTGCAGCTCAGACCATCCCAAAGACCTTTATTCACTGTGTCTACTGATTGTATACATGCGTAGTCCTCATTTTAAAGTCTTGTGTTCTCATGCGCTACCTTGTTGTCGTCCCCACTCATGCTCGCATGTTTTCTTAGGATCATGAGCCCTGTGTAATGCTTTCTGTGTCCCGTTTTCATCTTGTACCCCACCGGGAACCAATGATAGCCATCCTGTTAAATCTGTGCGTGCTGAGATGAGGTTCGGATGAAGTCCAGAGTTACGAAGTCCAGAAGGATGCGCACGGAGATGAGGACTTTGGGGCAAAGCTATTGAACAATGGCTTGGGGATCCACGAAGGTCTCCAATTTAGGACAGACAAGAGATCCGGATACCAGAGCAGGACAGACAAGAGATGCAGAGTTTATACCAGAGCAAGCAATGCATAAGAAGATAAGCAAGAGTTAATACCAAGCAGAAGAGTAATCAAGCCAGAGGGAAAGAGTCAAGCAGAAGTCGGAGTCAGAGGTCAGAATTCCGGTCGGAACTGAGGTCTCAGTGTGGCTACACAAAAGCTTATATAGTAAAGACTGTAAAGTCCGAGAGGCCGGAGAGGAGTAGCGAAGACATAACTAAAGGAGGTCAGGAACCATAGTCAGGTGGAAGCTAGTGATCGGCCAATACAAAGTACAGTAACTGTGGACTGGAGGCGGATACAATCGAGGTCAGCATGGGGATGGATACAAGTGGAGTCAGAGTCAGGCAGAAAAAGAAAACACAGGCGGGTACAAGCAGGAGCAGTAAGACCAGATTCCGGGACAAAGTAAGCAAGTAGAATGCAGAAAGGTGGTTGACAATAGAAACACTTGTAAGACGAACTGAAGTTCTGGAGTCCGATGGAGGTCTGAATGGGAGTTGGTGTCTTGGAGGCACGGGATGTAACAGCGATCGGACTATGAGAGAAGAGTGAACAGAATAGATTGAGCTGGGAGTCCTAGTTGGTGGTGTAACACGAGATCAGGCCCGAGATCTAAGCACGACCATAAAGGTGGTCAGAAACCGGAGTCAGGCGGAAACTTATAGGTTAGGTAGAAAAGCGGTCAGGTGTGGAGATAATAGACAATAGCAACACATGTAAGACAAACGAGAGCAGTGAAGTCAGAGAGTTGGTGACTTGGAGGCATAACAGCTTTCAAGTGGGGGAGGGGTCGGCTCGAGGATAGGTCAAGCACAAGTCGAGCCCTCAGGGCGGTCCTTTAAACAGGCTCCTTGTTTATGGCATGGCAGCTCCTGATTTGCCTGTCAAGCCTGTGCATCAGATACAAAATGATATGCAGAATCTAAGCACTTGCCAACCATGACTTGCAGTCGTGCTGCAGTGTCCCACTCTTGAGTACGAGAACCTGCTTGCTCCCTCAGGCTCGCATACCTGGTCTCTGAAGAGAGTGTTACGTGCATTGAGAATGTTCCGTACGGGCGGGCGCTTAGCACGTAGATGCACGGATGTACAGGGCCACATATGCGCCAGTCATGGTTCATTCGGGCATGAGACGCACGAACCCGCGGAGCGGTCAGTCGCTCGGGCAAGGCGCGGATGTCAGGAGAAGTGCACCACAAAATGGTACTACGCCTGCTTCTTCGATGCTACTCTGAGCGGCCGGCCGCTCGCGAGAGCACATTGGTCCCGTATCTCCCGCTGCTTGCGACGCACGGCAGGACGGGTAAACAGAGCAGCGTGATACTGCGCCTAAGCCTACGACGGTATGTTCTGAGCGGTCCCGCCCACGAACGTATGTCGGTCAGGTATCTCCCGCCGCTCGCGACGCGGCGCCGGACGCGTGTTGAGTGTCCGGTGAAGGGTACGGGCACCATAGATGATACGCAGTGAGCGGCCGACCGCTCGCGAGAGCACATTGGTCCCGTATCTCCCGCTGCTTGCGACGCACCGCAGGACGGGTAAACAGATCAGCGTGATACTGGGCCTACGCCTTCGACGGTACGTTCTGAGCGGTCGCCCGCCCACGAACGTATGTCGGTCAGGTATCTCCCGCCACTTGCGACACGGCGCAGGACGCGTGTTGAGTGTCCGGTGAAGGGTACGGGCACCAGAGATGATACGCAGTGAGCGGCCGACCGCTCGCGAGAGTGCATCGCTCCCGTATCTCCCGCTGCTTGCGACGGACTGCAGGACGGGTAAACAGAGCAGCGTGATACTTCGCCTACGCCTTCGACGGTATGTTCTGAGCGGTCGGCCGCCCACGAACGTACGTCGGTCAGGTATCTCCCGCCGCTCGCGACACGGCGCCGGACGCGTGTTGAGTGTCCGGTGAAGGGTACGGGCACCAGAGATGATACGCAGTCAGCGGCCGACCGCTCGCGAGAGTGCATCGCTCCCGTATTGTTAACGACCGCCCGCTTAGCTGCCGGGGGTGTAAGGTACTTATTCAGCACAGCAGAGCCGTGCAATCACTTGGTACGCCGTACGACTGTACTGACACAAACGGCGGCTCAGGCGAGTGCAGAGCGTGCCTCAATGGGGGCTGAGAAACCCGGTGTTCTTATCGCGATGGAATGCACGTGAAACCTTATCGGATCCCGCAAGGACGCGACGAGTAAGGTCCGCGTAGGTTGTTCTATCTCCGCATCGTCTCGCTCTAGTACGAACGTCCACCTCGACTACCATGCCTCCTCCGACGCTCGCAGACTATGGCCGCCACTTCGAGACGACTGTGCCGTCGATAACGAGGGTCCCGGAGAAGGTCCGCACGGCGGAGGAAGTGCCATCGGTACAACGCAAGTTTTCCTGACCGTCCGTGCATGGGTGCACACTGACCGATTATCCAGACCCTGCTGGATTCGAAATCACAAAAGACATGGTGTGCGTGCTGAGGGAGTAAGCGGGGAGATGATGGGCGATTACTGACATCGAATGCTGCAGGGTGTTGTGCAAGCAAGGGCGACATCCGCAGACGGACCACGCAATCGTGTTCTACGCCCTGGTGGAGCAACCCCTCGTACTTCGGCGGCTCCGCGAGGTGAGTACGGAATGAGAAGGGACGTCCGTGATGCTGACGGTGGATGTACTGTCAGCCGTTTCTCAAAGTGCGGCCATTCTACGTGCGCGACGATCTCGACGTGTCAAACCTGGCGGGGAGCTCGTGCCGAACGGAAACGAAGGCAGCGATTCAGGATTGCACCAGTGCGTGCTCGCCACGGACAGCGAACACATTCATGTGACGCAAGTCATCGGGCTTGAGCACGTACCGTTGCTCGAGGCGACCAAGATTTCGTTCCCGCTGGTCCTGGCACATACGCGGTGGTACCGCGCGGACGTGGAGATAGAGGTTATATCGCTCAACAAGAAGACGAAAATGCTACGTGCTGCGAAGGTGAGTTAGAACGTGTGCTCGCGTTCAGATGTCGTTAAGGCTACAGCGTGCTGACGCAGATGTGTCTGAGCAGGCGGTGGCGCCGTTCTGTGCGGCGCAATGCACGAAGATGCGGGCGTACTCTGCCGCGGACGACGTTGTCCGGTGGTGCGAGGACTGCCGGCAGTGGTTCCACGAGAGCTGCTTGGAGCAGCGGAATACGGTGGAGTTCTATCGCGAGGAACACGCGAAGGAGCCGTACACGGACTTTCCGGCATGGGTATTGTGGGACACAGAGGAACCGGTTCCCCCGCAGGTGTACCGACACTTCCTGGGGCTGATCACGACACCGATCCGGAGATGCTATCCTGAGGTATCGCCCCACCACATATTGACGGCGGAGCTGTTTCTCAGCAAGTTGCGGGATGCGGCGAAGCGGCCGGGCTTCGCCATTCCGCCCAGCGAACGAGCATACCGAGCCTTCGTGGACTCCCTGCTGGTGCCGACACTACTGCGTCCGGACGTCCGCAGTCCGCACATCGACCGGTTCATCGAGTACCTGACGCAGGTGAACCTTGGTGAGAAGATGCTGTACCAGTGCCCCCGTCATCCCGACCACGTCATCTAATAGCTCGGGTAGTATAGAGTTCAGGTAGGTATGGATTGCAATGTACTAGTTGGCAATTGGGCCAGGGTATGAAACGTTATAGCCGCGACGGAATGCGTGGAGAGCGGGCGGCCGCTGGGAGACGGGTCGTAACCACATGGGGAGGCGTTCAGCTAGAGGCGAATCTTTGTGTATTCGCGTCCGAGTCTGTTAAGAGCGGGCGACCGCTGCGAGACGAGTAGGAGATCTGAGCGGCCGTCCGCTCACAGACAAACGTCTGTATATTCGCGTCCGATTCTGTTAAGAGCGGGCGACCGCTGCGAGACGAGTAGGAGGTCTGAGCGGCCGTCCGCTCACAGAGACAAACGTCCGTGTATTCGCGTCCGAATCTCTTCAGAGCGGGCGACCGCTGCGAGACGAGTAGTAGGTCTGAGCGGCCGTCCGCTCAGAGACAAACGTCCGTGTATTCGCGTCCGAATCTGTTCGGAGCGGGCGACCGCTGCGAGACGAGTAGTAGGTCTGAGCGGCCGTCCGCTCAGAGACAAACGTCCGTGTATTCGCGTCCGAATCTGTTCGGAGCGGGCGACCGCTGCGAGACGAGTAGTAGGTCTGAGCGGCCGTCCGCTCAGAGACAAACGTCCGTGTATTCGCGTCCGAATCTGTTCGGAGCGGGCGACCGCTGCGAGACGAGTAGTAGGTCTGAGCGGCCGTCCGCTCAGAGACAAACGTCCGTGTATTCGCGTCCGAATCTGTTCGGAGCGGGCGACCGCTGCGAGACGAGTAGTAGGTCTGAGCGGCCGTCCGCTCAGAGACAAACGTCCGTGTATTCGCGTCCGAATCTGTTCGGAGGGCGACCGCTGCGAGACGAGTAGTTGGTCTGAGCGGCCGTCCGCTCAGAGACAAACGTCGTGTATTCGCGTCGGAATGCGTTCAGAGCGGTCGACCGCTGCGAGACGACGCAATCACGAATTATACTGCCTTCTACATGCTTGTCGAACATATATTACAAACAAAACTACATGAAATGCTCGGAGCTACGGGGACATCGGTAGAGATATCGGTCTGTCAAAGGAACCTTCATGAGCTTAATGAAGTCGTCGAGCGCGTGCCACCGAGCGAGCGGCTCCTCGGGAACCGTAAACCGTCGGACGAGGGCTTGGATGTATATGACCTGGTCATCGGCGGTGGTTGGATATGTCCAGTGGGGGTTGAGGATGTCCTGCCGGACTTGGCCGAGCAACATCTCAAATGAGACGGAGCGAGCAGGAAAGAGGTCGGGGTAGTTGCGTTGGATCGGCAGCGTGACAAGGGGCGCCAAATCGGGCCCCGTAGTACGCTCTGCGTTGGCGGGGGGTGTCCAGGTGACCCAGGCGGGCAGAGACGGGTTGTTCTGCGTGCGGTAGTGGGCAACGGTCTGCAGACGCGGCACGCAGCCGATGTGGTACCACTTCCGGCAAAGCTCGCAGAACCTGAGCACGTCCTCCTCGAGGGCGAGGAGGTTTTGACGGCGACAGGAGCGACGACATATGCTGACCATTTGTTCCTGGAAGGACAAGGAGTCAGAGAGTGAGGCGAGCTGCGAGGAGAAGCGTGCGGGAACTTACATGCTTGACGCTGAAGATGTGTGGTCAACATCGACAGAGACATCCTCCCGGAGCCACAGCGTGCCAGTGGCAATGTAGGGCATGCCGAAAAGGGCAAGATCGAGGCGGACGACCTGTACGATCTCAGTGATCTGGGCTGCGTACACATGGATCTTGCTGGAGCTGCGGACGACCTGGTACTGGCCGTGGATTGCGACGGCTGTGCCGTTGTCGACGGTGGAGGGCGCGAGGACCTCAGTGTCGAGGTCCTGGCGGTGTACAAGAGTGAGAGCTCGGCGATTGGCTGCAGTTGTGAACAGGGTGAGCACAAGCGGCACCGGAGGCGTAACTGTGGAGGCAGCGTACCTCGTGGAGAGTATTGCTGAGCTTGACAGCGACTATTTCGCCCAAGAAGCGAGCGCATGATGAGTGCTGCGGCTGTGAACGTGATGGGTACACCGGACGCTGCAATAAAATGTAAGGGACATAGAGCGGTGAGACTGACAGGTGTAGTTACGGACATCATGCGCGGGCGCAGCACGAAACCTGCCGGATCTGAAGGTAAAGGGTTGATTAGTTGCGACATGAGGAAGAGATAGGGGAGGGTACCGACGTTCGACGGTGTCCTGTTGCACCGCCGTCGCGATCTGTCAGCTCGGGGAGCCTGCGATGTCTGCAGGACCTCGTGATGGCCGGCGTGGTGGCGGG
>MARA01000125.1:0-26160 GCA_001792895.1 Lentinus brumalis | reverse complement strand
CGCACCTGCTTGCTGATCACGCCCGGGAGTCGTACTTACCGATAGGACCTACCTGAAGCAGAGTTTCGCCGCCCCGGACTCGAGCAGCTCAGACTCCGTGCCTGTCCGCTAGAACGGTATGTTTCGGCTCATTCAAGAACATGGTACCTGGGACTCACCGGCTGCCGTCGACGCGAAGACGATTACAGTCCATGCATCCGGACTCGGAGTCGTCCACTGCCGCGAGCAGGACAGGCGCGAACGGTACGTTTCAGCCTTCTCCGCGCATACGGCTACTCACCTGTGCGTAGATTCAAGCTGCTCCGCGACTTGCCGACTGCACTGCGCGAAGCTCGACGCGAACGCGACTCCAATATGCGTACGTACTACTCACTGGATGCACAGCCTACCTCCTCCGTTCCGGACGCCAGCCTGCGGGCCTCAAAGGTCGGGTGTGCAGCGACTCACCGGCCATAGTGCACGAAGCCCGATGCTTGGAGCAGGCGTCGCGTCGTGCGGAGTGAGGCGTGTACGCTGCAATCATAAGTACGTGTTCCAGAGCGCGTCCGTCGCAACGGACGCGCTTACCTGTGAGTACGGTTGTCAAGTTCCGAGCAGCGTCGCGTGTGGCGGGCAAGAGGACGGAGGCAGTGGTGGCGGGAGCAGGACGCGCAGGACGCGCCGAGACACGAGATCGCGTCGAGTCCCTTGGATAGGCGCCCGTATCAATGCTCCTGCAGGGAGCGTTTTTCGAGCGGGTTGCGGGCGGGAGCTCTGGGGAAAGTCGTGTATTTCTCTCGCTGCTGCATGTACTCCATAGCCCAAATCCGAGTCCGCAGAAGCCATGCACGCAGAAGTCCGCGCAGAGGGCACACCATCTAGGAGAAGACTCTGACGTTTCTATATGGCCCCGAAACCGCCCTTTCCAACGTTTTTATCGGCAGGTCCTCGTCGACGATACGATCGCACACCCGAGATCCACCGCGAATCGCGCGAACAGATATATTCCGCTGTCTACACATGCCGCCGCAGTCCGCCGCCGCCGACTCGCATCGTTCAGGGCCAGATGCGTCGCGAAGGCGTCCTGGAGCAACTCACCGCGATGGCGTTCTTCGCAGCGAAGCCTTTCGTCCAAGTCAGGATCTTCCTTCGTTGAGAGCAGTTTGTTCGACGGGGAAGCTGAATGTAAGGCCAAGAGGAACCGCCGGCTCTTCCGACAGCGATGGGGACGCGAACGGATTGCCTCGTTCGGATGAGGGACTTGAAGGGACGGCGGAAGCGTACTCGGTCAGGAAGGCGTCGACGGAATCGGCCAGGTAATCTGCGGTAGCGTTTCGGCTACAGTAAGCCACGCGTCCGCGCATGGCGATTGGGCATATCACTCACCAAAAGAGCAGTGGCCTCTCCTGTCTTCAGGGCATCCGACACCTTGTACTTCTGCTGCCTCAAGACGAACTCGTGGTTGCCGAGTAGCTCGACTTCGCAGACTCGCCTGGACGGCGGTGAGGTTATTATCAGCAAGCCTATATGAGGGCGTCTCGTACAGGTTTGTTCCGCCGAGATCGAGCGCGAGAAATGTTCTGCAAGGCCGTCAGATCAGTTCGGGATCTCGGAAGCGCGCGACAAGATCAAGGACGTCGTCCGAGCCCAAGTATGACGTCGTCACGCAAAAGGTACCGCGACTTCGCATGCAAAACTTCGCATTCTTCGCGGTCCTGTGACAGCAAGCCAGAGAACGAAGGAAATGCTGCGCGCGTACGCGACGCCCTGAGACCCAAGGGACGGCGCGCACAGTCGCGCATCCCGCACGAAGGGACGACTGCCGGTGAGCTGCGCTCCCATACTTGTCATATCGATGGATGGGTTACGCCGAGTGCGTAATCTCGGTCGCTGGACGCAATGGAGCTTCTTGATGCCAGAGCAAACTGCCATAAGGAGCGCGCGAATCCAAGACTCGTACGAGAGCGCGTCAATGCGGAAGACGACCGTTTGCACGGCTCCTGTTGCACGATAGGCATGATACGCAGGCAGCGAGCAGGGGGAAGGAGGGGCCAGAGGTAGGAGATAGCTGAAGACTCACCCAGTTTCTGAACCGTTCGGTACTCCGGTCACGAATGTCGGGCTGCAGAGCTTATCGCGTGAATGCATGCTACTTGCGAGGTACCCAGGACGTACATCATGGCCATCGGGTGGTTGTACTCTCTGAGACCGAGCGAGAAGTCCTCGAGGAACTGGGCAGTATGCGCGTGAGGTCCTCCTTGGTCAAGCGGAACTGCTCCTCGATTTCGTCGAGGATGCGGCGGCTGGCGTCGGACGAGGGCGCATAAGCCGCGTGGGTCTTGCTCATGGCGGTCGGGGATAGAGACAGTGAGCAAGGAAGAGTAGGAGGAGGAGGGGAAGAGACTTGGACGCGCTACACCTTATGACATACTACCGGTCACGTGGACCATCTGGGATCTGCTTCCTGGCGGCCGTTCTTGGCGGAGAGCCCGTCCGCCGGATGAGCATCGAGTCCTGCGTCGCACTTGCTACACTTGTCGCCAGAGCTAGAGTGGCCCACAGCGCATTCCAGTGCCCAAGATCCGCCCTGGCGCGAACGGACCCAGCCAGACATGTGTTATCGGCTGGCGGACTCGGGATTGGACGACGGACTCCTCTGTGCGTATCCCCGTCCACTGCGTCTCTCCACGTCCACTGCGCCTCCCTTCCTCCTCGAAGCGCCCCGATCCGCCCCGTGCCAAGAGCTGTGATTGGCTCACGTCCCGCTCTCGACACCGCAGACGGCCACCGTCGCCCTCCTTCGACCACGCTCAACGCACGCTCTGGCCGCACCTGGGCTGCCCTGCTCAAGACTCTCAGCCGTGCGCACTCAAAGCACCGCACTCAGCCGCCGCTCGCCGCTCTCCCGCCCTCCTGGCGCGATGTTCAGTCTATGGCCGTGCACGCGCGTGTACCACCAGTGCGCACACCGCGTAGACGAGTGCGTATTCCGCGTATACACGATGTAGTAAGCTCCCCGAATACACCTTTTCTCAAACACGCCTATCCCTCGTCCGATGCAAATCTCACCTCAACTCGCCGACTTCTCGTCCGCTCGTCCTGCCCCATCGCCACTTGGAGGGAAGCGCGTTGAGCATCAGGTGAGTGCCCTCACCAACTTTCAGCGCTGTGCTGTCACGCAAAGTGCGCGCACAAAGCAGTCTTCCCGGCCACGCTCCCTCCCGGCTCGCAGTAGCTCGCAGTACAGTACCCCCTCACGCTCACTCCGTCTGCTGCTGATATTTCTACCCACCTCTCATAGCCGGCCTGCGTGGACACGAGTGCATCCGCCGCGTGCACGCCGCAGACCGCGGTCTCCACCACAAAGCAAGAATCCAGGCTTGCTCGCCGTGCACTACCCCCGCGCCATCAAGAACTTTCGGAGCATCCCAACCCATCCCCCGCGACATCGGAGACAGTCTGCGCCGCGACCCGCGCGCAACACGGCCCGCTGCATCGTGTTCTGGCAGCGGCGCGCAAAATACGCGCCCCCGGCCGCATATCGCAACGCATACATGCGCAGCCGTATGCGTTCGATAGCCACATGCTCTACGAACATGGGGATATGCGCCCCGTGCGCAGGGGACAACGGTACGTCGCGCCATCCTCGAATTACCGCGCGCTCACCCACCACAAATCCGCAAGTATCGCACCCGCAGAGCTCCAGACGCGTCCCGACACAGCGTCAAGACACGCCTGCACCTCCCGGGACCGTACGAGCCGGTCTCGCGCCCATCCGCGGAGCTCGAGAATCGCGTCCAAATCGCGATTTCATTGCTTGTCGCCAGCCACCGACTCGACTCCGCCGTCCCCCGGACCCATCCCTCCGATTCAACTGGACGACATGTTGTAGGCTCACCTAGCACATGCTCTGCGACGCTCGTACATCAGCACAGCGGTCCAGGAACAGCCGGCGACAGCACCGACACCCTCGCGAACTGCCGCACTGCCGCACAGAACCGGCTCTATCTCTCGCACCCAGCCCCAACCACGCTCAAACCAACTCGCATGGAGCGCACTGAACGTTTCCCATCGCGGACACCCGCTCGCACGACGCTCAGTGCCGGTCGCAAAATCGACCGAAAGCGCGATTTCATTGCATTTTCGGCGAGCGGCGTCTTGCGACGGCCCTCCCGCGTCCGCTCCTCCCCCGACCGCCGCGAAACTTTGCGGACGAGCCGGTACGGCCTGAAGATCGTATGCGACGCGTTTTCCGGCCAATCAGACGGGTTCGAAAAACCGTCTCTCCGGGTCGCTCGCTCGGGTGCCTCGGAGCGAACTCGCGAGTACGGCCTCGTGCACGAGCATAGCGGGTCTGTGATGTCCCCAGACCATGGTGTCACCGTGCGACGACGGAGAGCCTGAGTCGGCCGGGAATCGAGCTCGGCGGGGTGAGGGCGCGAGGACGACACCGCGCGGAGCTCGACATGCGTACGCATAGCCTGCGCACCTGGCTGCTCGGAGATGCGTCGCAGAGCCTGGGTGCAGTGCGTGTCCGCAAGATCCACGACACGCGGTAGGTGAGCAGAACGGCGCTGCTTCTCTCGCGGGGAACGCGCTGACCCGACGCCTGCTCATCGCGCTGCGGCTGCTCGCTGGACAGCCCGACGGCACTTGCACAGCGGGCGTATGGTCACAGCGTCCGCCTCCGCCACCGAGGGCGATTGCTGGGACGTTGTGACCACAACTCGTGTGTTCCGGGCACGCCGGTGTGCAGACATGATACTGGACACTCACAATATATTTCGTGCGTACTTCACGCCAGCGAGTTCGACGCCTGACGTGTCCGAGTCGAGGGACGTCGTGTGTGTTCCGTGTGCGGCGCGTCCCTGTGCCGCGACCAGTGAGTTCTCCGTCTTCACGTGCACCGAAGCGAGTCCGAGGCTGACGTACCGTGTTCCTGCCCGCTATTGTCCTGGTAGCACCCGCCACGGCGAGCTCTGCGACTGTTGGAGCTCGTCAGGATGCGCCAGTCTTCGCGAAATCTGAACAACACACGTACCCCGGCAGGCCCTTCCAGCCTCACCGCGCCTTACTTGGTCCGGCGCACAGCTGCTAGATGTGGACGCCGAACAGTCGGATGCAGCCAGGGCACGACCGCACGACCCGGGCAGAGCATTCTGAGAAACCGCTCAGTGTGCATGACCAGTCAAATCGTATGGCGACGTACCTGCGTTCCGCCGGCAGCCGCAGCCGTTCCTGACCTCGCCAAGATAGCTGTACTAGTACATTTCCGGACATACAGATGCCGTGCACAGGCGTGCATCAGGCGAGCGCGGCTGAGACGAGTGGAGGACTGGCAAGGAACGGTGAGTACCCTCGACTATTGCGTGTGCAGGAGCTAGACTGACATGTAGTTCGTACTATCTCCCAGCGGGTGTTCTGGACCGGAGCCGACTGACGGTATTCTCGACTCGAACATGGCCGGAAGCGAGCGACTGCAGCGACTCCTAGTCAGCCCGACTCAACGCTCAAGATCCCGGCGAAGGCGAGAACTGGCACGCTCACCTGGATCCCGGACCTGCAAATCTCCATGATCGTGTGTTCGACTGCGTGCCGCCTTGCCTGGGAAGCCTGGACCCAACGACGAGCCGCGAACATCAAGCTCGAACGGCACTGAAAGCTCGAGCCACACATAGAGTCGCATGGCGCTGAACGGTCATGCTGTGAACATGAGTGAGTGAATGGCCAACTCGAGATCTTGCACGCCTGACATACCTCATCCTTTTGCAGGCAGGCGGTGTTCTCGTCGACGTGCCGGCACCCTGGTAAGTCGGCCATTCGATATGGACATCTAGATGGAGTCAGCTCGCCGCACGAAGCCTGGGTCGAGCAGGCGCGATGTCTACTCACCTGCACGGTCTAGACGCAGTCCCTGGAAAGGGACCGTTACGCGGCAAGGCGCACCTCCGCGGCGATACTGAGTCAATCGCGCTCGCATGAACTGTAAATGGTGAGCAAGTATCGGACGCACAGAGTCGATATCAAGGAGCACCTTGTGTATTCTAGCTGCCTCACGTGGACGTTTAGACAGGTCAAATCAGCATGCGCCGTGCGGTCGTCGGGGAGCTTGCGCGAACATGTATCCTGCTGCAGCAGTCGATTCGCACCTACATCATCGACAAGAGCCGTTGGACGATGCGCCGGGAGATGACTCGACGCAATCGGGCCTCGGCGACTTGTGCGACTGTTCGCCGCCGGACGAAGCGTCTGAAACGTGGACTAATACTGGTCAGTACGGGATATCTGTCATGCCTCAGAGAACTGACATGATAGCCTAGTATGACCGTCCGCGTGGCCGTGTTGCGTGCGCACCCACAGCTTGGTCGGGTACTACCGACTCGCATGCTCCAGCAGGCGATCTATACACCCGTAGGTCCAATTGCGACCCGCCCTTCATGAGGATACGACGCGTGCTGCCGGCGAGGAACATGCCGTACTGACTATCAAGGTAGACGAACCTGGTCTAGTACCGGTCAGTCCTGTCTGGCTTACACGAGGAAGGGGAACAATACTGACGTACCTGATAGAGCTGAACAGTCCGTGGCGAACCGACGGATCGGCGTTCGTGTCAGGGCGGAGGTACCCGCCTGGCAGCCTGCTGTATCTCGGACCTGCGACCTGCGTCATTCATTCTCCCGTCATTCATTCGCGTCTTGACTCCTCGCGCTGAATGGGAACTGCACTCAGATCAGGGCCACAGACATCAAGTAGGAGCGATAACTCCAACTTGAAGCCCGTAGAAAGCGACCTGGCCAAGCCGCCGAAGTACTGCGCTACACTTCGCCGGTACGTTCGGCAATGATCTGTTGTACACGCGGAGACGTGGCTCGGACCTGCTGTGCGTAGGTCAGTGAACGGTGAACTTCAAGCTGATGTTATCTGACATACCTCTTACCCCTGCTGGCTATGTGCTTGCTTATGTCCGCCGGCCCGGCAGCGTACTCGAACTTGTCGGCACTTGATGGACATCAGCTCTGCGTCCCAACACACAGACGCTACGCTAAGCCGCCTCTGTGAAGGTCATGTTCTCCAATACCCGGGACACAAGGAGTGCGTCTTCGCGACGGCACGCAGTGTACGCGTTCGCTAGGCAATCACAACATCTACATAGTGAGCAATCGCCAGATGTGCAGAAGTAGCCTGACTTACAAGGTACTTTGTTTCTTCCAGGCACGTCCCTAGGCACGTCGACTCAGCATACCGCCGCCAGAAACTCGAGGGAGCCTACGTACCTCAGGAGTGCAGTACAGTCGAACCACGGCAACGACGACGGTCGTGTGCCGAAGACCAGGGTGATAGTACGCTGGCCACGGACACCGGCGACTTGTTCCACCGTCCGCATCTGAGACACAGGTAAGTATGGAACCTGTGTTGTGCCTCAAAGCTCTGACGTACCTTCCATGACAGCCCAGGGCTATCTATCTTGCCGGTCTGTATACGCACCCACGGCTCTCGGTCAAGTCTGCCGAGTCCAATCGGAGTACTTACTCAGGCGGCGTTCCCTGCGCGCGAGTAGGTCAAGATTCCGATCGGACCTCCGTGGAGATACAACTCACCATCCGTTTGTACGGGATCTCCGATGCGACAGCCAGCGGCGACCAGGGCAACAGCGGAGCAGAGTCCGGCTCCCGGCAGTACGTACTGCTGAGGAACAAGCCGCACATATGGACCGGTGATCAGTTCTAGTATATGGAAACGACGAAACTGACATACCTGAGTAGCAGCGCAGGGCGAGCTCGTGTTGGGGCAGCAGTTCTGGACGCGAACAGTCATCACATGTCGCAGTTGCATCATTCGCATGACACACCTGCTGGGGACGACCGCTCCCCGCTTCACCTGGGACCGCCGGAGCGGCAAGCAATTTCTGAGGGATGTCGGTCAGCTGTGGGGAAGGCTGGTGCGGGCTGGAGAGTTCAAGTATAGTATTAGTTGCCGGTAGATCACCACCGGAAAGCAATGCTCACCACGAACAAGTTCTCACCTGCGCAACACATGTCAGTGGACCGCCGAGGAGCAATGTACCGCGACGGCGACATGACTGTAAGAGATCCGAGTGCGTACCCTGAAAGATATCGGGGCGTCAGCGGTGTGTAGGATAGGAAGGTGGGGACATACTTACCACATGATTCATGAATGGCATTGCCGGTCAATGCCAGTGGTCGCCCTCCTGGTCATCAAACTGGACCTGGAGAGAGTTGAGACGTGAGTAAACAAGGCCAGGAACGCACGCGAGGTGAGTCGGAGTGACTGATGAGATGTGTTGCGAGTCTGCATAGGCCGAGGGGTAGTACCGTGACAGTGATCATGCACGGTGCACGCACTGCTAGTGACCGGGAGGATAGAAGCAGCAAGGGACAGTGTGCAAGAGTAGTAGCAAATATAGCATTGCAAAGAATGTAGAGGGTGGGAAGGAGGCGGAGGCACTGGGAGATGGGAGGGGATGTGTGTCGGAGAGGAGAAGGAGAGCATGGTATATATACACTTGGAGGGTCTCATCGGGCTGCGGGACCCCGCGAGACTCCTCATGCAGATTACAAGAGCTTCCGGAGCTTGTAGCACGAGTATGAGTCATCGCTGGTGGCGGACCAACCAGAACGCGACAGCGCAAGCTCGGCTGGAGAGGGTGGGCTAATGGGAGTGGGAAGCGGAAGACCTGGATATTCCAAGCATTAGCGTGTGTTCCGACGTTCGCAAAATTGGGGGCGCTGCTCGCCTAAATGGGCGCTTTGTGATGCATCAATTGGGGAGGCTTGGAATTACGAAGAGATTGTGGGGATGCTGAGCAGGCGGTTGCAGTGGCGGGCGGAGAACTGCAGCTAGTTCCGTGTATCCCGTGTTCCCAGTCAGCAAGTAGACATCACCAGAGACGTAGCATTAGTCTTACCCAGTATGGGTGTCTCCTATGGCCTCAGCATAATTGCATATGCTACAAACATGTTTACGCCGCGATCTAGCGAGAAACAAGTCATTTGCGGACAAATGGAGACACAGAGTGAGGTTTAATAAGACTTGCCACTTCTCATGTCTCAGTACCAGTAGAGCACTACCAGTGAGCCTTCTGAGGTGCTTCTGGCATGCCAACTGCGGTTGTGCGCGATGTACGAAGGTGTAGAGGTGGCGGAAGGCCGCCCAGATCCAGATCTGTGCAAGGCGTAGTGGTGAAGCGCCAAGCAGCACTGCCAGGTTTGGACTCATCTCCGAAACTCGCTCTCACGATCTTGCTTCGTCTCTCATCCTTACACACTCCTAGCTGGCTGGTGCGTATCCTTGCCTGAGCTATATTACAGAATGAACACAGTGAGCTAAGTTGCAATCTGCCAGACTCAGACTCGGACATTGTCCGCAGTGTCTGCTTTTGTCCTATCCCACAATTTATTGCGGAGAGCTCCAGGAATAGTGCTTCCAATGTAGCATGCTTTGTGCAGACTTACGGCCTGCGCTTGACCGATGACTGCCTGGCGGCGGCGGATCCTACTAGCCATAGCAAATTTGATGAGCGTGATGAGCTCAAGTAACAAGTTCACAACGCGGCATCTGGATGAGGTCATGATGCTGGCAGCCTAGGCTCCCGGCTACGTTTAGCGTCCCCAGGGCGAGGATGCTGAGGCTGACATATTACAAGGCCTGATTAAAGCGGCTCAACCCCGAGATGCACACCACTGTGTAGGGCGCAACCATGCACTGGCATACAGAGCTAAGTACTGTATATCTCATATATTCTGTCACGGTCTGATTGTGCTCCAGGATGGTCACTGAAGAGTTGAGGGATCCCAGCGGCATCATGCTCAGGTGCTGGAGTCAACCATCTGGATTCTGACGGCATGCGAAGCGAGGGCGATACTCGCTAGACGGCGGAGATTGCGGGCTACGTGCAGCTCGTGAAGGCCCACGGGCATAATGACCGTGTTGATGCAGACCATATTTGATAAGTTGCGGTTGGACCTCGTCTATCATCCCGCTGATACAACATTCCAGAGCATCTATCTACTCTACCCGTCCGGCAGTCACCGCACGACTTACAGTGTCTGGCCGGCCGCTGCACTATTCGCCCATACAGATTGGAGCCCCATCTAAGCCACCCACCGGCCGTACGGCCAACCTGCCCGAAATATACCTCCGCACGGCGTGATATTCCCTCCCAAGTCCCTAGTTCCCATATGTCCCCGTCGCTGGCATCATACCTACCGTCGAGACGCCTCTTCCCTCTCCAATGCGACAATGTTCTCCCCCTCACGACATTGCAGCCTCGGCCAGCCTTGCCGTCCTCGCCACACATGGCCGTCCTGCACTCTCCATATCATCTGCGACGCGTGGACTGCGGGACGACGGTCGGGATCGCTGGAGGCAAAGGTGAGCTGCTCCCAAATCCATCTGAAGTGTTCATGCTAGCATAGTCCCTTCCGCGCATGGTGCACACGACCTGCTCACTCTGTCCTGTGCACTCAAACCCTACTGTGCACGCAGGCGTCCCAGCCGCTGGGCGATATCTTTCTTTCTTTCTTTCTTTGTATCCGTGTTTATTGCCCTCGAGGGCATGGCCCTATGGTAGGCGAAACTCTACAGAGTAACTACGATGTGGGACGAGACGGGAGGGTATGCGATGCCGAGGTTGGGCGATATCTGCGACTCGAGCAGCTCTCGGACTCGAAGGCTGCGCTGTCTGCTGCCGCGGCGGCGCGGGTCCGTCATTTCCAGAAGCAACCATGAGCCGTAGTGTTTGCTGCCCGCACGGCTTGGCCGTGCTGAGCTCTGCGGCCGCAAGATCGACCTACCTGTGAGTACACTCATGCGCTTGGTCGTTCTGCGTATCAATTCCAATCTGACTGATGTTCTAGCAGATCTACTGACTGACGCGTCCGCAATATGCGAGGCAAGCCGAGAGACTCGGAGAGAGAGGCTCGAAGGTACGCACCTGCTTGCTGATCACGCCCGGGAGTCGTACTTACCGATAGGACCTACCTGAAGCAGAGTTTCGCCGGCCCCGGACTCGAGCAGCTCAGACTCCGTGCCTGTCCGCTAGAACGGTATGTTTCGGCTCATTCAAGAACATGGTACCTGGGACTCACCGGCTGCCGTCGACGCGAAGACGATTACAGTCCATGCATCCGGACTCGGAGTCGTCCTACTGCCGCGAGCAGGACAGGCGCGAACGGTACGTTTCAGCCTTCTCCGCGCATACGGCTACTCACCTGTGCGTAGATTCAAGCTGCTCCGCCGACTTGCCGACTGCACTGCGCGAAGCTCGACGCGAACGCGACTCCAATATGCGTACGTACTACTCACTGGATGCACAGCCTACCTCCTCCGTTCCGGACGCCAGCCTGCGGGCCTCAAAGGTCGGGGTGTGCAGCGACTCACCCACCATAGTGCACGAAGCCCGATGCTTGGAGCAGGCGTCGCGTCGTGCGGAGTGAGGCGTGTACGCTGCAATCAGGTAAGTACGTGTTCCAGAGCGCGTCCGTCGCAACGGACGCCGCTTACCTGTGAGTACGGTTGTCAAGTTCCGAGCAGCGTCGCGTGTGGCGGGCAAGAGGGACGGAGGCAGTGGTGGCGGGAGGCAGGACGCGCAGGACGCGCCGAGACACGAGATCGCGTCGAGTCCCTTGGATAGGCGCCCGTATCAATGCTCCTGCAGGGAGCGTTTTCGAGCGGGTTGCGGGCGGGAGCTCTGGGGGAAGGTCGTGTATTTCTCTCGCTGCTGCATGTACTCCATAGCCCAAATCCGAGTCCGCAGAAGGCCATTGCACGCAGAAGTCCGCGCAGAGGGCACACCATCTAGGAGAAGACTCTGACGTTTCTATATGGCCCCGAAACCGCCCTTTCCAACGTTTTTATCGGCAGGTCCTCGTCGACGATACGATCGCACACCCGAGATCCACCGCGAATCGCGCGCACAGATATATTCCGCTGTCTACACATGCCGCCGCAGTCCGCCGCCGCCGGACTCGCATCGTTCACCAGGGCCAGATGCGTCGCGAAGGCGTCCTGGAGCAACTCCACCGCGATGGCGTTCTTCGCAGCAAAGCCTTTCGTCCAAGTCAGGATCTTCCTTCGTTGAGAGCAGTTTGTTCGACGGGGAAGCTGAATGTAAGGCCAAGAGGAACCGCCGGCTCTTCCGACAGCGATGGGGACGCGAACGGATTGCCTCGTTCGGATGAGGGACTTGAAGGGACGGCGGAAGCGTACTCGGTCAGGAAGGCGTCGACGGAATCGGCCAAGTAATCTGCGGTACAATTTCGGCTACATAAGCTACGCGTCCGCGCATGGCGATTGGGCATATCACTCACCAAACAGAGCAGTGGCCTCTCCTGTCTTCAGGCATCCGACACCTTGTACTTCTGCTGCCTCAAGACGAACTCGTGGTTGCCGAGTAGCTCGACTTCGCAGACTCGCCTGGACGGCGGTGAAGGTTATTATCACGCAAGCCTATATGAGGGCGTGGACTCGTACAGGTTTGTTCCGCCGAGATCGAGCGCGAGAAATGTTCTGCAAGGCCGTCAGATCAGTTCGGGATCTCGGAAGCGCTCGACAAGATCAAGGACGTCCGAGCCCAAGTATGACGTCGTCACGCAAAAGGTACCGCGACTTCGCATGCAAAACTTCGTCTTCGCGGTCCTGTGACAGCAAGCCAGAGAACGAGGAAATGCTGCGCGCGTACGCGACGCCCTGAGAACCCAAGGGACGGCGCGCACAGTCGCGCATCCCGCACGAAGGGACGACTGCCGGTGAGCTGCGCTCCCATACTTGTCATATCGATGGATGGGTTACGCCGAGTGCGTAATCTCGGTCGCTGGACGCAATGGAGCTTCTTGATCCCAGAGCAAACTGCCATAAGGAGCGCGCGAATCCAAGACTCGTACGAGAGCGCGTCAATGCGGAAGACGACCGTTGTTTGCACGGCTCCTGTTGCACGATAGGCATGATACGCAGGCAGCGAGCAGGGGGAAGGAGGGGCCAGTAGGTAGGAGATAGCTGAAGACTCACCCAGTTCTGAACCGTTCGGTACTCCGGTCACGAATGTCGGGCTGCAGAGCTTATCGCGTGAATGCATGCTGCACTTGCGAGATCACCCAGGACGTACATCATGGCCATCGGGTGGTTGTACTCTCTGAGACCGAGCGAGAAGTCCTCGAGGAACTGGGTAGTTATACGCGTGAGGTCCTCCTTGGTCAAGCGAACTGCTCCTCGATTTCGTCGAGGATGCGGCGGCTGGCGTCGGACGAGGGCGCATAAGCCGCGTGGGTCTTGCTCATGGCGGTCGGGGATAGAGACGGTGAGCAAGGAAGAGTAGAGGTGGAGGTGGAGGGAATGCCGACTTGGACGCGCTACACCTTATGACATACTATACCGGTCACGTGGAACCATCTGGGATCTGCTTTCCCGCCATTCCTAGCGGAGAGCCCATGCAAGACACACCCATCGGTGCTGTCTAATATCCGCCCGACGTCGCCAGAGCTAGAGTGGCCCACAGCGCACTCCAGTGCCCAAGCTCCGCCCTGGCGCGAACGGACCCAGCGAGACATGTGTTATCGGCTGGCGGACTCGGGATTGGACGACAGACTCTCTCTTCTGTGCGTATCCCCGTCCACTGCGTCTCTCCACGTCCACTGCGTCCTCCCTTCCTCCTCGAAGCGCCCCGATCCCGCCCCGTGCCAAGAGCTCTCATTGGCTCACGTCCCGCTCTCGACACCGCAGACGGCCACCGTCGCCCTCCTTCGACCACGCTCAACGCACGCTCTGGCCGCACCTGGGCTGCCTCTGCTCAAGACTCTCAGCCGTGGTGCGCACTCCAAGCACGCACTCAGGCGCCGCTCGCCGCTCTCCCGCCCTCCCAGGCACGATGTTCTGTCTGTTGGTCGTGCGGTCAACGAGTGCGTATTTCGCGTATACACATGTAGTAAGCCCGAATGCACTTTTATTCAAACACGCCATGTCCTCGTCCGATCCAAATCTCACCTCAACTTGCCGACTCGTCCTGCCCCCTGGCCACTTGGAGGGAAGCGCGTTGAGCATCAGGTGAGTGCCCTCACCAACTTTCAGCGCTGTGCTGTCACGCGAAAGTGCGCGCACAAAGCAGTCCCCGGCCACGCTCCCCTCCCGGCTCGCAGTACAGTACCCCCTCACGCTCACTCCGTCTGCTGCTGATATTTCTACCCCACCTCTCATAGCCGGCCTGCGTGGCCGCCGCGTGCACGCCGCAGACCGCGGTCTCCACCACAAAGCAAGAATCCAGGCTTGCTCGCCGTGCACTACCCCCGCGCCATCAAGAACTTTTCATAGCATACCATGCCATCCCCCGCGACATCGGAGACAGTCTGCGCCGCGACCCCGGCGCAACACGGCCCGCTGCATCGTGTTCTGGCAGCGCGGCCGCAAAATACGCGCACCCCGGCCGCATATCGCAACGCATACATGCGCACCGTATGCGTTCGATAGCCACATGCGCTGTACGAACATGGGGATATGCGCCCCGTGCGCAGGGGACAACGGTACGCCGCGCCATCCTCGAATTACCGCGCTCTCACCCACAAATCCGCAAGTATCGCACCCCGCAGAGCTCCAGACGCGTCCCGACACAGCGTCAAGACACGCCTGCACCTCCCGGGACCGTACGAGCCGGTCTCGCGCCAATCCGCGGAGCTCGAGAATCGCGTCCAAATCGCGATTTCATTGCTTGTCGCCAGCCACCGACTCGACTCCGCCGTCCCCGGACCCATCCCTCCGATCCAACTGGACGAGCATGCTGTAGGCTCACCTAGCACATGCTCTGCGACGCTCGTACATCAGCACAGCGGTCCAGGAACAGCCGGCGACAGCACCGACACCCTCGCGAACTGCCGCTGCCGCACAGAACCGGCTCTATCTCTCGCACCCAGGCCCCAACGCAGCCAAACCAACGCTCCCGGGTCGCGCTGAACATTCCCATCGCGGACACCCGCTCGCACGACGCTCAGTGCCGTCGCAAAATCGACCGAAAGCGCGATTTCATTGCATTTTCGGCGAGCGGCGTCTTGCGACGGCCCTCCCGCGTCCGCTCCTCCCCCGACCGCCGCGAAACTTGCGGACGAGCCGGTACGGTCCTGAAGATCGTATGCGACGCGTTTTCAGGCCAATCAGACGGGTTCGAAAAACCGTCTCTCCGGGTCGCTCGCTCGGGTGCCTCGGAGCGAACTCGCGAGTACGGCCTCGTGCACGAGCATAGCGGGTCTGTGATGTCCCCAGACCATGGTGGGTCACCGTGCGACGACGGACGAGCCGTGAGTTGGCCGGGAATCGAGCTCGGCGGGGTGAGGGCGCGAGGACGACACCACGCGGAGCTCGACATGCCGTACGCATAGCCTGCGCACCTGGCTGCTGGAGATGCGTCGCAGAGCTGGGTGCAGTGCGTGTCCGCAAGATCCACGACGCGCGGTAGGTGAGCAGAACGCGCTGCTTCTCTCGCGGGAACGCGCTGATACGACGCCTGCTCACGCGCTGCGGCTGCTCGCTGGACAGCCCGACGGCACTTGCACAGCGGGCGTATGGTCACAGCGTCCGCCTCCGCCACGAGGGCGATTGCTGGGGACGTCATGACCACAACTCGTGTGTTCCGGGCACGCCGGTGTGCAGACATGATACTGGACACTCACAATATATTTCGTGCGTACTTCACGCCAGCGAGTTCGACGCACGGTCCTGACGTGTCGAGGGACGTCGTGTGTGTTCCGTGTGCGGCGCGTCCCTGCGCCGCGACCAGTGAGTTCTCCGTCTTCACGTGTGCCGAAGCGAGTCCGAGGCTGACGTACCGTGTTCCTGCCCGCTATCGTCCTGGTAGCACCCGCCACAGCAAGCTCTGCGACTGTTGGAGCTCGTCAGGATGCGCCAGTCTTCGCGAAATCTGAACAAAACACGTACCCCGGCGGGCCCTTCCAGCCTCACCGCGCCTTACTTGGTCCGGCGCACAGCTGCTAGATGTGGACGCCGAACAGTCGGATGCAGCCAGGGCACGACCGCACGACCCGGGCAGAGCGTTCTAAGAAACCGCTCAGTCTCTGTGCGACCAGTCGAATCGTATGGCGACGTACCTGCGTTCCGCCGGCAGCCGCAGCCGTTCCTGACCTCGCCAAGATAGCTGTACATCTCCGGACATACAGATGCCGTGCACAGGCGTGCATCAGGCAAGCGCGGCTGAGACGAGTGGAGGACTGGCAAGGGAACGGTGAGTACCCTCGACTATTGCGTGTGCAGGAGCTAGACTGACGAGTGTAGTTCATACTATCTCCCAGCGGGTGTTCTGGACCGGAGCCGACTGACGGTATTCTCGACTCGACATGGCCGGAAGCGAGCGACTGCACTCTCCTAGTCAGCCCGACTCAACGCTCAAGATCCCGGCGAAGGCGAGAACTGGCACGCTCACCTGAACCCCGGACCTGCAACTCTCATGCAATCGGTGTGTTCGACTGCGTGCCGACCTTGCCTGGGAAGCCTGGACCCAACGAAGAGCCGTGAACATCAAGCTCGAACGGCACTGAAAGCCGGAGCCGCACTAGAGTCGCATGGCGCTGAACGGTCATGCTGTGAACTTGAGTGAGTGAATGGCCAACTCGATATCTTGCACGCCTGACATACCTCGTCCTTTTGCAGGCAGGCGGTGTTCTCGTCGACGTGCCGGCACCCTGGTAAGTCGGCTATTCGATATGGACATCTAGATGAGTCAGCTCGTCGCACGAAGACTGGGTCGAACAGGCGCGATGTCTACTCACCCGCACGGTCTAGACGCAGTCCCTGGAAGGCCCCGACACACGGCAAGGCGCACCTCCGCGGCGATACTAAGTCAATCGCGCTCGCATGAACTGTAAATGGTGAGCAAGTATCGGGCGCACAGAGTCGATCGGAGCTTGGTATTCTAGCTGCCTCACGTGGACTTCTAGACAGGTCACTCAGCATGCGGTCGTCGGGGAGCTTGCGCGAACATGTATATCTTGCAATTGCCGCAGAGTCGATTCGCACCAGCATCATTGACAAGCGATGACGGGCCTCGGCGACTTGTGCGACTGTTCGCCGCCGGACGAAGCGTCTGAAAGTGGACTAGTACTGGTCAGTACGGGATATCTGACATGCCTCAGAGAGCTGACATACATTTCATGATAGCCTATGACCGTCCGCGGTCGGGTACTACTGACTCGGAGTGCTGCAGCAGGCGATCTTACACCCCTAGGTCCAAATCGCGACCCGCCCTTCATGAGGATACGACGCGTGCTGCCGGCGAGAACATGCCTACTGGCTATCAAAGTTGACGAATCTGGTGTAATACCGCCAGTTCTGTCTGGCTTACACGAGGAAGGGGAACAATACTGACTAACCTGATAGAGCTGGTGGCGAACCGACGGATCGACTTCGTGTCAGGGCGAGTACCCGCCTGGCAGCCTGCTGTATCTCGGACCTGCGACCTGCGCCAATCATTCTCCCGTCATTCATTCGCGTCTTGACTCCTCGCGCTGAATGGAGAACTGCACTCACACCAGGGCCACAGACATCAAGTAGGAGCGATAACTCCAACTTGAAGCCCGGAGAAAGCGACCTGGCCAAGCCGCCGAAGTACTGCGCTACATTTCGCCGGTACGTTCGGCAATGATCTCTTGTTCACGCGGAGACGTGGCTCGGACCTGCTGTGCGTAGGTCAGTGAACGGTGAACTTCAAGCCTGATGTTATCTGACATACCTCCCTCTGCTGACTATGCTTGCTCACGTTCACCGACGGCCCGGCAGCGTTCTCGAACTTGTCGGCACTTAACGACATCAGCTCTGCGTCCCAACACACAGACGCTACGCTAGCCGCCTCTGTCAAGGTCATGTTTCTCCAAGACCCGGCACACCATGAGTGCGTCTCGCGGCCACGCAGTGTACGCGTTCGCTAGGCAATCACAACATCTACATAGTGAGCAACCGCCGGATGTGCAGAATTAGCCCGACTTACAAGGTACCTTGTTTCTTCTAGGCACGTTTCTCGTGCGACCTACACAGACAAGCCGACTCAGCATACCGCCGCCCGAAACCGAGGAGCCTACGTACCTCAGAAGTACAGTACGGTCGAAACACGGCAACGACGATGGTCGTGTGCCGAGGATCAGGTATAGTATGCTGCCACGGACACCGCCGGCGACTTGTTCCACTGTCCGCCGGTATCATCTGAGACACAGGTAAGTATGGAACCTGTGTTGTGCCTCAAAGACTGACGTACTTACCTTTCCTGTCAGCCCAGGCTATCTATCTTGCCGGTATACGCACCCACGGCTCTCGGTCAAGTCTGCCGAGTCCAATCGGAGTACTTACTCAGGCGGCGTTCCCTGCGCGCGAGTAGGTCAAGATTCCGAGCGGACCTCCGTGGAGATACAACTCACCATCCGTTTGTACAGGATCTCTGATGCGACAGCCAGCGGCGACTAGGGCAACAGCAGAGCAGAGTCCGGCTCCCGGCAGTACGTACTGCTGAGGAACATGCCGCACGTATGCACCGGTGATCAGTTCTAGTATATGGAAACGACGAAACTGACGTACCTGAGTAGCAGCGCAGGGCGAGCTCGTGTTGGGGCGGCAGTTCTGACGCGGTCAGTCATCACATGTCGCAGTTGCACCATTTGCATGACACACCTGCTGCCCGGGGACGACCGCTCCCCGCTTCGCCTGGGACCGCAGGAGCGGTAAGCAATTTCTGAGGGATGTCGGTTAGCTGGGGAAGGCTGGTGCGGGCTGGAGAGTTCAAGTAATGTATTAGTGCCGGTAGATCACCACCGGAAAGCAATGCTCACCACGAACGAGTTCTCACCTGCGCAACACATGTCAGGACCGCCGAGGAGCAATGTACCGAGACGGCGACATGACTGTAAGAGATCCGAGTGCGTACCCTGAAAGATATCGGGGCGTCAGCGGTGTGTAGGATAGGAAGGGGACATACTTACCACATGATTCATGAATGGCATTGCCGGTCAATGGTCGCCCTCCTGGTCATCAAACTGAACCTGGAGAGAGTTGAGACGTGAGTAAACAAGGCCAGGAACGCACGCGAGGTGAGTCGGAGTGACTGACGAGATGTGTTGCGAGTCTGCATAGGCCGAGGGGTAGTACGTGACAGTGATCATGCACGGTGCACGCACTGCTAGTGACCGGGAGGATAGAAGCAGCAAGGGACAGTGTGCAAACGTAGTAGCAAATATAGCATCGCAAAGAATGTAGAGGGTGGGAGGACGCGGAGGCACTGGGAGATGAGGGATGTGTGTCGGAGAGGAGGAGGAGAGCACGGTATAAATACACTTGGAGGGTCTCATCGGGCTGCAGGACCCCGCGAAACTCCTCATGCAGATTACAAGAGCTTCCGGAGCTTGTAGCACGAGTATGAGTCATCCCTGGTGGCGGACCAACCAGAACGCGCAGCGCAAGCTCGGCTGGAGTGGTGGGCTAATGGGAGTGGGAAGCGGAAGACCTAGATATTCCAAGCATTAGCGTGTGTTCCGACGTTCGCAAGATTGGGGCGCTGCTCGCCTAAATGGGCGCTCTGTGATGCATCAATTGGGGAGGCTTGGAATTACGAAGAGATTGGGATGCTGAGCAGGCGGTTGCAGTGGCGGGCGGAGAACTGCAGCTAGTTCCGTGTATCCCGTGTTCCCAGTCAGCAAGTAGACATCACCAGAGACGTAGCATTAGTCTTACCCATTATGGGTGTCTCCTATCGCCTCAGCATAATTGCATATGCCAGAAACATGTTTACGCCGCAATCTAGCGAGAAACAAGTCATTTGCAGACGAATGGAGACACAGAGTAAGGATTAATAAGACTTGCCACTTCTCATGTCTCAGTACCAGTAGAACACTACCAGTGAGCCTTCTGATGTGCTTCTGGCATGCCAACTGCGGTTATGCACGATGTACGAAGGTGTAGAGGTGCGGAAGGCCACCCAGATCCAGATCTGTGCAAGGCGTAGTGGTGAAGCGCCAAGCAGCACTGCCAGATTTGGACTCATCTCCAAAACCCGCTCTCACGATCTGGCTTCGTCTCTCATCCTTACACACTCCTAGCTGGCTGGTGCGTATCCTTGCAGGAGCTATATCTAGCAACTTACAGAATGAACACAGTGAGCTAAGCTGCAATGTGCTAGACTCAGACTCGGACGCTGTCCGCAGTGTCTGCTTTTGTCCTATCCCACAATTTGCGGAGAGCTCCAGGACTAGTGCTTCCAAGCTTTGTGCAGACTTACGGCCTGCGCTTGACCGACGACTGCCTGGCAGCGGCGGATCCTGGCCATAGCAAATTTGATGAGCGTGATGAGCTCAAGTTCTCAGCGCGTCTGGATGAGGTCATGATCCTGGCAGCCTGGGCTCCGTCTTAGCGTCCCCAGGGCGCGGATGCTGAGGCTGACATATTACAAGGCCCAATTGAAGCGGCTCAACCCGAGATGCCACCGCGTGTAGGGCGCAACCATACATACAGAGCTAAGTACTGTATATCATATATTCTGTCACGGTCTGATTGTGCTCCAGGATGCTCAAGAGTTGAGGGATCCCAGTGGGATTATGCTCGGTTGCTGGAGTCAACCATCTGACGGCACGCGAAGCGAGGGCGATACTCGCTGGACAGCGGAGATTGCGGGCTACGTGCAGCCCACGGGCATAATGACCGTGTTGATGCAGACAATATTCACTGAATTGCGGTCGGACCTCGTCTATCATCCCGCTGATACAACATTCCAGAGCATCTATCTACTCTACCCGTCCGGCAGTCACCGCACGACTTACAGTATCTGACCTGCCGCTGCACTATTCGCCCGTACAGATTGGAGCCGCCGTCTAAGCCACCCGCCGGCCGTACGGCCATCCTGCCCGAAAATATACCTCCGCATGGCGTGATATTCCCTCCTAAGTCCCTAGTTCCATATGTCCCCGTCGCGGCATCATAACCTACCGTCGAGACGCCTCTTCCCCTCTCCAATGCGACGATGTTCTCCCCTCACGACATTGCAGCCTCGGCCAGCCTTACCGTCCTCGCCACACATGGCCGTCCTGCACTCTCCATATCCTCTGCGACGCGTGGACTGCGGGACGACGGTCGGGATCACTGGAGGCAAAGGTGAGCTGCCTCCCAAATCCATCTGAAGTGTTCACGCTGGCGTGGACACGCGACCTCATGCAACATACTCACTCTGTCCTGTGCACTCAAACTCTACTGGCACGCAGGCGTCCCAGCTGCTGGGCGATATCCGCGACTCGAGCAGCTCTCGGACTCGAAGGCTGCGCTGTCTGCTGCGGCGGCGCGGGTCCGTCATTTCCAGAAGCAACCATGAGCCGTAGTTTTGCTGCCCGCACGGCTTGGCCGTGCTGAGCTCTGCGGCCGCAAGATCGACCTGCCTGTGAGTACTCTCATATGCTTGGTCGTTCTGGGTATCAATTCCATTCTGACTGATGTTCTAGCAGATCTACTGACTGACGCGTCCGCAATACGCGAGGCGAGCCGAGAGACTCGGAGAGAGAGGCTCGAAGGTACGCACCTGCTTGCTGATCACGCCCGGCCCCGGGAGTCGTACTCACCGATAGGACCTACCTGAAGCAGAGTTTCCGGCCCCGGACTCGAGCAGGACAGACTCTGTGCCTGTCCGCTCGAACGGTATGTTTCGGCTCGTTCAAGGACATGGTACCTGCGACTCACCGGCTGCCGTCGACGCGAAGACGATTACAGTGCACGCACCCGGACTCGGAGTCGTACCTACTGCCGCGAGCAGCGTTCCGCCGGCGCAGACGCGAGCAGGACAGGCGCGAACGGTACGTTTCAGCCTTTTCAAGTTCCCCGCATACGGCTACTCACCTGTGCGTACTAGAGTCAAGAAGCGTTCGGGCCGCTCCGGCGACTTGCCGACTGCACTGCGCGAAGCTCGACGCGAACGCGACTCCAATGTGCGTACCTGTGTGTCGTACTGTTCCTGCCGTACTTACTGGATGCACAGCCTACCTCTTCCGTCACGGACGCCAGCCTGCGGGCCTGAATGGTCGGGCTGCGCAGAGACTCACCGGCAGTATAGTGCACAAAGCCCACTGCTTGGAGCAGGTGTCGCGGCGTGCGGAGTGATGCGTGTGCGCTGCAATCAGTTGCGGCGGACGCGGCTTACCTGGGTACCGTTGTCGAGTTCCGAGCAGCGTCGAGTGTGACGGCCCGGGGCAAGAGGACGGAGGCAGTGGTGGCGGGAGGCAGGACGCGCCGAGACACGAGATCGCGTCGAGTCCCTTGGATAGGCGCCCGTATCAATGAGGCTCCTGCAGGGAGCGTTTTCGAGCGGGTTGCGGGCGGGAGCTCTGGGGAAAGTCGTGTATTTCTCTCGCAGCTGCATGTACTAGGTAGCCTGAATCCGAGTCCGCAGAAGCCATCGCACGCAGAAGTCCACCCAGAGGGCACACCATCTAGGAGAGGTCCTACGTTTCTATATGCCTCCCAAACCGCCCTTTCCAACGTTTTTATCGGCGGGTCCTCGTCGACGATACGATCACACACCCGAGATCCGCCGCGAATCGCGCGAACAAATATATTCCGCTGTCTACACATGCCGCCGCAGTCCGCCGCCGGACTCGCATCGTTCACCAGGGCCAGATGCGTCGCGAGGCGTCCTGGAGCAGCCTCACCGCGATGGCGTTCTTCGCAGCGAAGCCTTTCGTCCAAGTCAGGATCTTTCCTTCGTTAAGAGCAGTTTGTTCGACGGGGAAGCTGAATGTGAGGCCAAGAGGAACCGCCGGCTCTTCCGACAGCGATGGGGACGCGAACGGATTGCCTCGTTCGGATGAGGGACTTGAAGGGACGGCGGAAGCGTACTCGGTCAGGAAGGCGTCGACGGAATCGGCCAAGTAATCTGCGGGAGAGTTTCGGCTACAGTAAGCCACGCGTGCGGCACGGCGATTGGGCATATCACTCACCAAACAGAGCTGTGGCCTCTCCTGTCTTCAGGGCATCCGACACCTTGTACTTCTGCTGCCTCAAGACGAACTCGTGGTTGCCGAGTAGCTCGACTTCGCAGACTCGCCTGGACGGCGGTGAAGGTTATTATCACGCAAGCCTATATGAGGGCGTGGACTCGTACAGGTTTGTTCCGCCGAGATCGAGCGCGAGAAATGTTCTGCAAGGCCGTCAGATCAGTTCGGGATCTTGGAAGCGCTCGACAAGATCAAGGACGTCCGAGCCCAAGTATGACGTCGTCACGCAAAAGGTACCGCGACTTCGCATGCAAAACTTCGCATTCTTCGCGGTCCTGTGACAGCAAGCCAGAGAACGAAGGAAATGCTGCGCGCGTACGCGACGCCCTGAGAACCCAAGGGACGGCGCGCACAGTCGCGCATCCCGCACGAAGGACGGACTGCCGGTGAGCTGCGCTCCCATACTTGTCATATCGATGGATGGGTTACGCCGAGTGCGTAATCTCGGTCGCTGGACGCAATGGAGCTTCTTGATGCCAGAGCAAACTGCCATAAGGAGCGCGCGAATCCAAGACTCGTACGAGAGCGCGTCAATGCGGAAGACGACCGTTGTTTGCACGGCTCCTGTTGCACGATAGGCATGATACGCAGGCAGCGAGCAGGGGGAAGGAGGGGCCAGAGGTAGGAGATAGCTGAAGACTCACCCAGTTTCTGAACCGTTCGGTACTCCGGTCACGAATGTCGGGCTGCAGAGCTTATCGCGTGAATGCATGCCGCACTTGCGAGGTCACCCAGGACGTACATCATGGCCATCGGGTGGTTGTACTCTCTGAGACCGAGCGAGAAGTCCTCGAGGAACTGGGCAGTGATGCGCGTGAGGTCCTCCTTGGTCAAGCGGAACTGCTCCTCGATTTCGTCGAGGATGCGGCGGCTGGCGTCGGACGAGGGCGCATAAGCCGCGTGGGTCTTGCTCATGGCGGTCGGGATAGAGACGGTGAGCAAGGAAGAGTAGGAGGAGGGCGAGAGAGTTGGACGCGCTACACCTTATGACATACTACGCCGGTCACGTGGAGCCATCTGGGATCTGCTTTCCCGCCATTCCTAGCGGAGAGCCCACGCAAGACACACCCATCGGTGCTGTCTACTGCCCGCCCGACGTTGCCAGAGCTAGAGTGGCCCACAGCGTATTCGAGTGCCCAAGATCCGCCCTGGCGCGAACGGACCCAGCCAGACATGTTTATCGGCTGTGGACTCGGGATTGGACGACAGACTCTCTCTTCTGTGCGTATCCCCGTCCACTGCGTCTCTCCACGTCCACTGCGTCCTCCCTTCCTCCTCAAAGCGCCCGATCCCGCCCCGTGCCAAGAGCTGTGATTGGCTCACGTCCCGCTCTCGACACCGCAGACGGCCACCGTCGCCCTCCTTCGACCACGCTCAACGCACGCTCTGGCCGCACCTGGGCTGCCCCTGCTCAAGACTCTCGAGCCGCACTCAAAGCACGCATTGCCCGTACTCAGCCGCCGCTCGCCGCCGTTCTCGACGCTCTCGAGCCCTCCTGGCGCGATGTTCAGTCTATTGGCCGTGCACGCGCGTGTACCACCAGTGCGCACACCGCGTAGACGAGTGCGTATTTCGTATACACGATGTAGTAAGCTCCCCGAATACACCTTTCCTCAAACACGCCATATCCCTCGTCCGATGCAAACCTCACCTCAACCCGCCGACTCGTCCTGCCCCCTCGCCACTTGGAGGAAGCGCGTTGAGCATCAGGTGAGTGCCCTCACCAACTTTCAGCGCTGTGCTGTCACGCGAAAGTGCGCGCACAAAGCAGTCTTCCCGCCCACGCTCCCCTCCCGGCTCGCAGTATAGTACCCCCTCACGCTCACTCCGTCTGCTGCTGATATTTCTACCCCACCTCTCATAGCCGGCCTGCGTGGCCGCCGCGTGCACGCCGCAGACCCGGTCTCCACCACAAAGCAAGAATCCGGCTTGCTCGCCGTGCACTATCCCCCGCGCCATCAAGAACTTTTCAGAGCATACCAACTCATCCCCCGCGACATCGGAGACAGTCTGCGCCGCGACCCCGGCGCAGCACGGCCCGCTGCATCGTGTTCTGGCAGCGCGGCGGCAAAATACGCGCACCCCGGCCGCATATCGCAACGCATACATGCGCAGCCGTATGCGTTCGATAGCCACATGCTGTACGAACATGGGATATGCGCCCCGTGCGCAGGGACAACGGTACGTCGCGCCATCCTCGAATTACCGCGCTCTCACCCACAAATCCGCAAGTATCGCACCCCGCAGAGCTCCAGACGCGTCCCGACACAGCGTCAAGACACGCCTGCACCTCCCCGGGACCGTACGAGCCGGTCTCGCGCCAATCCGCGGAGCTCGAGAATTGCGTCCAAATCGCGATTTCATTGCGTGTCGCCAGCACCGACTCGACTCCGCCGTCTCCCGGACCCACCCCTCCGATTCAACTTGACGAACATGTTGTAGATTCACCTAGCACATGCTCTGCGACGCTCGTACATCAGCACAGCGGTCCAGGAACAGTCGGCGACAGCACCGACACCCTCGTGAACTGCCGCACTGCCGCACAGAACCGGTTCTATCTCTCGCACCCAGCCCCAACCACGCTCAAACCAACTCGCATGGAGCGCACTGAACGTTCCCCATCAAGCGCAAACACTCAAACCGCCCTCCGCGTTGGTCTCAAATTCGCTCAAAAGCGCGATTTCATTGCATTTCGCCCAACTCCACCTCCCGACGGCTCTCCCGCCTCGACCCCGGCCCTGATCGCCGCGAAACTCTTACAGTGGGTTCATATACTGCTGCAGACCGTGTGCGATGCGTTCTCGCGCCCGTCTGCCGGGTTCGAAACAATTCGCTCCGAGGGGCGAGTCGCCGCCCCGCCGCACAGACCCGGCTCTGTCTCTCGCACACGGACCCCGACCGTCCTCAAACCAACGCTCCCGGGACGTACTGAACAGTTCCCATCGATCCCGCACGCTCGCACGCCGCCCCGCGCCGGTCTCAGAATCGCTCGACAGTGCGATTTCATTGCATTCCGGGGCCGACTGTGGCTCGAGGCGGCTCTCCCGGCGCGACCTCGCACCGATCGACGTGAAACCAGTTCAGGCGAGTCGGTGCGGTGCTAGAGACCGGGTGCGGCGCGTCCTCGCGTGCGTGTGGCGGGTTGAGAGATTCG
>MARA01000124.1:0-26254 GCA_001792895.1 Lentinus brumalis | reverse complement strand
TTGCAGATACTCCTCACGGTGCGTAGTTAGAACACATCATATACACTAATAGCGTTCACCCGGAAGTGCAGAGCCGACTTGCAACTTGCACCGAAGACTCGAGGCCGTGAAGACCGGTATGCCGATGGTCTCAGCACAACCGGCAGGCCATCCTGACGATTTCGAAGGTGAGACAAGTATTGTCGCTCGCACTCATCGCAGGCTGATGTCGATGTATAGTAAGTGGAGTACCGCACTAGGACGACTCGGACGCGACGCCCGGGTAAGTCTACGCCGTGCAGGTACTGAGCCTTTCATGCTTACTGACTGCAAGTACTATGTTCACAGCGCGCCATGTCGGGAGGGCCGCCGGCCCTCCGCTGCTTCCAGCACGCGGTCTCACACCACCAGCACTCTCAGCACTCCGCCGTCAAACCGAGGCGACGAGATCCGCCCGCTCACACACAAGACGGCCGGAGTAAGCGATATATTGGTACTAACTAGCTACACCGTCCTAGATACGACGCGGCTCGGATGCGGCCGATGGTCTGGCCGGCACGCGCACCCAGCGAGTGTCGTCCGCCGCCCGCCGTTGCACGAGAGCGTCGCGCCCTCTTCGTGGGCTTTTCATCTTTGCAGGATGCATGGCACAGCGTGTCTGAGCGTCCAGGAGGCACGGAGCACACCGCAGATACCATGTCGCTACCCGCGGTGTGCTCCGAGTCACTTCAGTCAGCCCGCCTTTCGTTCTCCTTGTCCGCTTCTTGATTCGTCCGTGTAGTGGGTCTTGCGTGCTGCCGGGGCCGGTGTCTCCGTCTGGCCCGGGCTTGGACCGCGCGGACGGCGGGTCCGAGTCTCGAGACGGCGGATAGAACGCACTTCCTGAATTCCATGACGTCGGGCGCATCCCAGACGGTCGTCGTCGTCGTTCTGAGCCTTCTACAGTGCGCTGCGCCTGTGGAGACGGCGTCAGCGTGAGGTACAGTCGATCTGACGGATCTGACGTACCTGGAGCTCGAAGGACTCGTATAGCGGATTGCGAGCGCGTCCGGCACGCGCAGAGCCGCCTTCCCAGGCGTGTCTTGACCACAAACACAGTACGGCTGGGCGGGGCGGGGCGGGAGAACGCTGCGTCGTCGAGATCGGGGAGGCGTCCTCCCGCCCGCGTGCCGCACACGCGAGCCTCCCATTCTTCCTTCTCGTGATTTCTCCGGCTGCAGGATGGCATAATCCAGTGTGTCTTGAGGTGTCGCACGCGTGTCGAGGCGTCGTCCCGGCCCAGAAGTGCCGGTATCGCGACTTGACGTTTTGGCGGGCTTGCGGCCGTGGCAGCGCCAGAATTCGATTTTGCCAACCCGCCCTCCGGCGCCGCAAGGCGATCGTACGGGGCGTTTGAGGCCCACATAAGACTTGCGAAGCGGTTTGGAGGCTTCCGGGACGCGTGCCGGCCGGGAGAGCCGCGACATGTCCGGAGTGCCGCGAAGTCGAGACGAAGGGCGACTTGCGCGACCTCCTCGAATCTGCGTGGAAAAGCGTGCATGCGATGCGTGCATGCTTCTCATACCTGCAGAAGGAGAGTTCGTCAGAATCCGGCTCAAAGTGGGCGAGATACGGCCGGAGCACTGGCGCGGCTGGCCAGACTCGCCTGGCAGCGACGACGCGATTTTCAAAGTCGTCCCGGCGGCGCGAGACGTAGCCGCGGACATTCTTGAGGAGCCGTACGCTGCATACGAGGCGTTCGCCGGCCCTCCGGGGGCGGCAGACGTGCGGGAGAGCCGGCGAGAGCGACCGGGCGGCGAGATTGCAATGAAATCGCACTTTGAGGCGATTTCTAAACCCGCCCGGATCGAAGGCACAGCTGCATGGGTGAACGCGGAGTGTTCCGCCTTGGCTTTTGCACCTGTCTCACGGCGACAGGATCGGATATGGGCGGGCTACAGAGGCGTCGGTGTGCTGGTGCGCCTGGGCAGCCGCGACAGCCGCGGCTTGCACGGCCTCCGGACGAGCCTCGAAGCTTGCTGCTTCGACGCGTGAGTGCGCCCGTTGCTCGAGGATGAAAGTTTCGTTATATTCTGGCCGGGGGCGGGAGATATGGCCGGAATTCTGACGCGCGTGCCAGCCAGCCAGCAGGCTGGCTGTCACGACGAGATTTTGGAGGTCGACTTGGCGGTCTGGAACTCGACCGTACGCGGTCCTGAGAGACTGCTTAATGCGTCTAAGATGCTCGCCGGCCGTCCGGACGCCGGGGGCGTGCAGGAGAGTCGCAGAATACGATCGGTTGGCGGAAATGCAAAGAAATCGCGCTTGAAGGCGATTTCTGGACCCGCCCAGATCGATGCGCCGTGTTGATGCCTCGATGGAGGGTGTTCAGCGTTGACTGTAGCACCCTATTCGACGGGGTTATGGCGGGAATTGGGCGGGCTATGGAGGTTCCAGTACCCGGGGTGTGCCGGGCAGACGAGGACGTTGCGGACGTCGCCGCCGCGTTCCCCGGCCGCGTCAGACATGCAGGGGGGTCGTTCGGAGTTGCTGCTACAGCCCTGGCCAGTTGCGTCGGCGGCTGTGAGCGAGGCTCGGCCGGGGACGTCGAGGTCGAGTCGGGTGGCGCGGCGTGCATGAAATCGCGAACTTCACGCGATAGTCGACTTCTTCCGGCGGCCGCAAAACAGGTCCCGGTCGTCGCGGGGAGGTGCACGTTGGCCAGTGCGTTGTGTTTGGAGGCATGTGCGACGCGGGCAAGTGAGATATCTGCGAAAAGGGGTGCACGTCGGCAGAGATTCGAGCGTATCTCCACGTACCCTTGGCCGTTTCGCACGAGACAGACATGTCCTGGCTGGCAGAGCACGCCGCTACGTGATGTGCCATGTTGCGCACGCGTGCGGCTGTATGCGCGGACGGTGGGAGGGATTTGGTGGCGCGATTGGGAGAAAACGCGTCGGGGACGGCGCGCGGGGACTTGCGACGCGTTCCTGCGCGTATTCGAGGTTCGAGGGGGTCCAACGGGAGCTCGGGACGCGTACTCGTACCGTGTGCTCGCAGTACGCGAAGATGGTGGGCGTATTGGTGTGCGCGTGAGTGGACGCGACGTGCGCGTCGTGGGTATGATGAGAGAGGAGATGAACTGCGCCGGTGCGTGTCAGCATCGCGCAGGGGACGTTTGGCGGGAGCAATACGCACCTGTCGTGCTGTGTTGTGTGGTCGGATGGGTACGGGTGGTGTTGCGACGCGGTGCCCATCATGAAAGTGTATCGCGAGAGACTTACGAAGCTGTATGCACGGCTCAAGGCCGCCAGACGCGACGGCCGAGGGAAACGCGAGCCAACTCCATAGCAAGGGCGGAAAAGGACTTTATTGTAGTGCTTACTACATGCAGCAATAAACTCGTACTACACTCCTATGCGACAGCGCGAGCGTGCGGGCATGTAGCAGAGGACGGGGGCGGCGGGCGGCGCGGAGTGGCAAGGCGGAGGGAAGAGACAGAGAGGAGAGACAGCGCAGAGAGGGGCAAGGAGAGACAGAGCAGAGAGGGAGAGAGGACGAAGGAGGGACGGCGGCGGCTGAGCGTGACGGGCACAGAGCGAGAGGCGTCGAGAGTGCACCGAGGCGGTCGCAGCGAGCAGGCGGTCCACTTGGGTGCTGCGAGACGCGCGGTGGGAGAGGTCGGCGTTGCAGTGCGGCGGCCTGTGCTGGTTACAAGGCCGTCGCCTGGGAGTTGGACGATGGCTGGTGTCAAGCACAGAAGAAGGCTTGTGGGACACCTCCGTCCTTACGTAAGAACGTAATGGATCCATATTGGGCAGAAAACCGCCACCGATCAGACTGAGGCGCGAAGCTCGAGCGCGAGGCCGCCTCTTCAGTCTTCTGTCCGTCCTCCGTGCTTCCACCTTGTTCTGTCTGCGCCTCGCCCCCCAGCTCGAGCAACGACAAGACGTCGGCGCCGACCGACCTATCCTCCACGGTCTCCCCGACTTTGACCTCGTCGTCTCACCTCGTTTGCGGACCGCACAGCATGCAAGCGGAGGCAGCAGCGTACCAGAACTATCCCACCGCCATCCGTATCTCGAAGGATTTCTCGAACTCGATATCGCCGGAACTGATAGACCATGACTCTCTGTCGTCCCTTACTCTCGCGGAGGACTCGAATCTTGCGGAGATTGCACCATGGGCGACGCCGAACAATGGCTCGGAACCAGTGAGTCCTTCACCTCTGCCGTTCGCTTTGTCGAGAGGGCTTCAGAAGTCTCTGCACTGTCTCGGGATGGCATCCTGACTTTCGGTATCTGCTTGGTGTGGTTCGGCTTCGCATTGTCCCGCGGAGTCTGCCCAGTCGAGTTGCGTTACGCTTCTTTGGTTTGGGAGAGGCGTAACAGCTTGTCGTACACGTCTTGCTCGCCGCGTGTGGTCAGTCGAGCAGCCGTGTCGAGTGTCGAAGTTGACTTCGTCCCATACTACATCAGCTCCCTTTCAGTCATGGCACCACCTGGGCCTGTATGCTTTGGAGCATACAAGAGACGGCGCGTTACACTTCCCTCGCCGTCATGCTAGATGCTAGGGGCGCGGTCGCATCTCGCTCTCGCTGAGCCCAAACAGCGCGATAGCAGGAGCTTCCTGTTTAGCACCTGAAAGGACGCTCCTCGAAAGCCGCAGACTGGAATGAGAAGTCGCTTCACTAGTGTCACACGCGAACCGCACGGTCGAAACCAAGCCAGACGGTGCAGAGTTGCAACTCATTGCCAACGACGCCTTCTGTTGTTATTTGCAGTCTTGTTTCTTGAAGCTCGAGACTGACCTCTCTGCTTCACTAGCCCACGCCGCCCCCTAAGCTGTCCGCGCACCGGTTCGGCTTCCCGCACAAACCGTCGTTCTCGTCCTTCACCCTACCTCGACACGCCAGTACGTCGAGTATCAGCGTCTCCACCACGTCCACCGCTCGTCCCTCGGAATCGTACAGTGTTCACTCAAATGAGTCTATCCGCTCCTCCGACTCCCGCAAGAAGCCGTCGCTGAATCCGCTGAACTTCATGAAGAAGCGGTCGCGGAGCCGTCTTCGCTCAGAGCCCCTGCCCACTGAGACCCCGCCGCCGTTGCCCTCGCCCGCAGCTCCTGATCTCTCATTCCACCCTACGCCGACTACACCACCAGGCTCGATATCCTCCCGCAAGGACCGGCCCCGCAGGGGCAAGAAGCTACCCTACGTGTCCCCCCCGCCTCTTCCGCCAAAGGAGTCCCTCTTTGCATTGGACACGAATCTGAACGAGATGGACGGCATCGTCGACATGTCCGTCTTGCCTACGACCAGCGTCGATAGCAGCTCCCCGGGTAGCGGGTTCGAGTCCTCGTACCACTCGAGCTCGGACGTCTCCTCCATGCAATTCGGGTCCACGAGTACATCGCACCACAGCCTGTGCAGGCGCGGTGCCCGGTTTGGACGCCGACGTGCGTGCGAAGGAAGGCGATCGCGGGATCTGGCCATGCCTGTTGCAGCAGAAGACATTGCGTTATCCAGCAACAGGACAGACAGACAATCCAGCCACAGGACAGACGGACAGGACAGGACGGAGAGGACGGGATACAGACGGTTACAGGAGGACGTTCGGGGATTCCACACCTGTACTCTGCACGCATGTCGCAATATATCTCTTCTGCCCTCCGTATGTCTGAATCCGTTTCCATGTCTCCGCAGCCCGCATGTCAAGGTACTGCCAAACAGCTTCAATTGCTCGACCCAGTAAGTACCGCTACAGCTCGGGGTGACTGCACGCTACGCTAACGGCGCGTTCTGTCCGCCCGCCGCCCAAATGTGTGGTTAAAGACCTCTCCGCCCTTCCCCCGCCCGCGCTTCTCACGCCGTCTGCCCGTCCGCTCTCTCGTGTCGTCCGGATTGCCGACCCGCCCGTGTAATCACACAGCACCGCAGCCGCAAGCCGTCCCGCCCCGCTGTCCGAGTCTGCAGCGCCGCCAGGCTCCGCTGACATTCACTTCAAGACCTGCCGGGACGACCGTCAGCGTGCAAAGCGGTACAAGAGCCTCGCATACTCACCGAGTCCGCCGCGCACCAGTCCTCCGGCCGATACAGCGGGCTGACGCTGCTTCCCGGATGCAGCGCCGCCTGGACACTAGAATCGGTGCGTCGGCTTCGAACCGCCGCCGGAAGGCCGCTTCTTCGTCTGCTAACAGTTGAGTACTGCTCCAGCGACGCGTCGCGCGCGACTGCCTGCCAGAAGCACGAAGGTGAGCTCGAACTCGGTACACCAAGGAAGGAGATAACTCACCGTCTACTCACATAAGACAATGTCCGCTGGGCTCGTATACTGCCGTACAGCCCATCCGCTGCACGACGCACCGCCAGAAGCAGCGCTGAAGACCCTCTCAGGGCCGAGAAGAGCAGCAGGTCGGACTGCCCGGTGCTTGCCGACCGCGCGGATGCACGAAGCTCACTGTTCCGAGCTTCGTCAGTAACGGGAAAAGGTAAGGCGGCGCACTCACTCACTCACGGACTTGCGAGACATGCGAGTGCGGTGCAAAACCGCGTTCCGCCGCCCTGTCCGCCACTTCGCGTTATGAGCGCTTACCACGACAGGCCAGACCGTCCATCGTCGAAGCCCGCCTCGCGTCTTCTTTCCACATCCAGCACCATCCCCGCGAGCCCGCCTTCATCTTCGCCTTCGCCGCTCCTCAGGCCTTCGTCTTTGTACCTCGACGCTACGATAGCGGTCGGCTGCCAGGTAGGTCAATACATGCCAGAGAGACGCAACAATAGTTGGTACATACTTTGCCGTCTTCTTCTGCGCCTTCCAGCTATATGCGTGGTCCGGCTGGACCTCGACGCGCTGCGAGACAAAGCTGAGGTGAGTCGACATCGTCGAGATACGGTGGGCAGAAAATAAGCAGGTACGCTGGGACTGCGTCTGAAGAGCAAGGTCAGTAACTCGAACTCGAAGACACTTCGCTGTCGAGATCGCGCGACGCGTGACGTCATGCGTCCGAAACAGGCAAGTTGCGGGCGCGCGGGTCGACGCCGGACACGTACCTTGGGCGGTTTCTCCTCGTTCTCCGTTCTGGCTTGCTCGTCTTCTGCCACACGCTGGGCTTGCCACGACTTGCGCCGCTGGGAACTGCTGTGGCGCGCTGGATGCTCGAGAATGTACCTGCGTGGACCTCTGTACCCCAGGCCAGACACGGTAAGTGCGGCGGCGGCGAGGAAGGCTGTTTCTCGTTCTGCTGAAATGATACGAGTAAGAAAGGATTCACTAGCGCAAGGCCCGCGTACGTACGTTTGAGGACGACTCGCTCTGCGGACTCTCGAGCAGTTGCATCTCACCCAGCCATTGCTCCCCGTGGCACAGCGCCGCACAGCTCGAGGGAATATGCCAGGTGAACGACCGCTGCGTTGAGTGCGTGCCGGCTCGTACGGTGAGGCCTGAAACCTGTCGGCACACAGCGACATGTCTGGCTTATCTAGCGGTCAGCATACGTGCTGAGCCCACAGGTGAGTGTACTTACCGCTCTGCGCAGGCCGGAGCTGTTCAAAGTCGATGAGCACCGCGTTTGCATGGCCTGGCCGGGCGTACCTGACGACGTGTACAGACGTCAAGCATGCACCGACACGACGTGTGAGCAGGCACCGACTGTAATATTGAGTGTGAGCTGACATGTTGTACACCAGACAAGCGAAATGACATACGCAATCGCTAAGCCACGGCCACCAACGCGTTGCGGCGCTGGCAGGGGCTGGGTCACTGGGACCGCCGGAAGGTTTGTCGAGCTCTCGGTGTCGCTTCTGACCGCTGCATTGCCGCTAGGAGGGACAATCAGCACCTTGGAGCTGACAAGTACGTGCAGAGACGCGCACGTCGTCCTATGCTCACCTTTGACAGGACAGACGCGGCATGAACCTGAACACACGTCGGCATCAGCGAGCCAGACGTGGAGCATGCGCCGTGGAGCAGAGCTTCACGTCTCGGATGCTAAAATGACCAGGTAAGTCGACGAGACAGGAGAGGGTAGGCGCAACTGGGTGCTTACCACAGACAGACGACTCTGGCAAGTTCACGACCAAGGAACTGTCGAGCGAGAGGGCAGCGACTGGAGAAGACTAGTCGAGGGATGTCGACTCCCTGCGCAGCGTGCGGCTATAGTTGCTCGATGGTGAGGCCGTGTGGAGGGCGGAGGGTGGTTGGGTATCGTGGCGGGCGGGGACATGGTGGATAGGGAACAAGGAGGTCGTTCGACTTGGAATCCCACCGTTGCATCGGTGGGCGGATTTTGCCGGGAGACGTCCGAGTTGGGAGATCAGTAGTAGAGATGTGCAGTAGTAAGTAGACGGAGATATTGATGCATGCTTTGTTACGAAAGATTACTGGAGTGAGAACTTGAACTTGGATTGAGATACTCTTGTACGTGTACGAATATCCTGCGGGAGTGATCGGTCAAATATTCACAGCGTCAGGCAGAGAGGTTATGCGATACGCGGGATGGTTCTGAGCATGCACGACGTGACGGAGCGCTGTAAGAACCTGGTTAGCCTGGGACGGTCTATGACAGATGCCCGTGCTGCTCACGATCACTCAACCACACAACTAACAAAATACACCTCCTGCTGAATGTCGCATTCCGTGAGTTTGGAGAATGACAGTATGCAAAAGTATGTAGACCTTCCAGTGCTCAGACTGGAGACAGACAGCATCCAAGGGACAGAAATGGCAAGCCGTCATGTTGCTATGAACACAGCCGCCTTGCCGAAAAACGACAACACATACGTACTTACACTGACTTCGAGAAGCTACTGATCGGCATGCCGCATATGCTGCTTCGACGATTCCATTCCGAAGATATTTCAAGCACACCTTGCACACCCTCTGGCATGAGTACTCATGATAATTACAACCCTTGCACTGTATGCTGCATATGAAGGGCATCCAGGCATAGTCAGACATACCTCTGCAGGGAGAGCATCTTGGAGGATTTCTTGGGGATGATGCCACTGGCTTGGGAAAGGGCGGAAGGTCGATCAGCGGGCGAAGCTGCCATCACGGCCGTCAGAGCAACTGTTCGCATTAGGACAGCTTCGCAGTCTGGGTCTGTGGGAATTTAATAATGAGAGGCCGCGGGGACTCGGGCAATGAGGTCATGATGGAATCAGGGTGTGAATATTCAGACCCTGATGACAGCATGAACGTGTGCCTCGGCCGAGGCATGAGGAGTTTTGCCCCTCTCCCTCCGAAGAGGATGTTGGGCAGTGAGACATAAAGCCGCTTAGCGAGCAGACTACCACCTCATATGTCAGAATGGTTGCTATGCATGGGAAAGTGAGGCGACTGAGATTTTGGAGTAGACTTGAAGTCGTGGTCCAAAGAAGTTGAAAGGCTGCAAGTGTGAGTAGTACTACTTAGTCCATGTGAAGTTCATCTGCATTTACCTGTAGACATATATGCTTGGAGTAACTTCTGCAAAAAGCCACTATCACACTGAGCAGGCGAGCAAAGGACGGACGAACAAGGGAAAGAGGCCGATCGGGGACCCGGCGAGAGGTGTTGAGCAAAAAAGGCAATCTAAGCGCTCTTCGACATCGCAGCCTCCTGCAATAGCGCGCGTTCGCTTTCGCTCGCTCTGCTGTTGGAACAGGTGTATACAGAAGCTCCAAAGGCTTACGTAAGAGATATATTGCTACTGAAGTGACGTGTATGCTGAAGAGACATCCAGGATTTGCAGGAACATCGCAAGCAACTCTCTACTCAAATGCTGCAAGCTCGAGAGCTTTGCGCATTGATCGAGGTATTGTGGCTTGCGTACTTTCCTGGTGGCGTCATCGACTACGTATGGCAAGGTCTACCTACCTCTAGGTACTGCAATACCCCAAACCTCCCGGGAATCGGACGAAACCCCGCGGAAATGCTCCGTTTCGAGGACCCTGTCCTCCTCCCTTCGACCGCCGACTGTCCGACCAATATTTGAGCCGGAATACAACCATCAGGTTCTCAGCGTCTAGCTCACGTAAAGAAGGCCGCTTTTATGAGCCGAGACAGCTTCGATGGTCTGTAACTGCGCTAGTCGTTCTGTTCCGTCTGCATAGCCTGGAGCTCTGCCCGCCCTCGCCGTGTCGCCCTCTGGTTGGACGAGGACCTCGTACGCTGTCCATCGTGCGAAAGCATTCAACAAGCTAAGGTTTTACAGCTCGTGACTCTGGGCAGGAGAACATCTATAAGTACCCCGTCATCTCGACGACCTCCCGAGCACCCGCCCCCCTGCCGATCCCGCATCCGTCCGATCGCTCCCTCATATTCTCCTCCGCGTCTGTGTTACTAGCTCTCATGATGCACTCTACTATACATACTTCAGCAACGTTTTACTCGTCTGTATTGTTTGCTACTCCGAACGGCTTTCTTATGTTACCCATGTCTTGTAGTATGCATTCTTTCACCCCCCCTATCATTTCTTCGTCCCTTGACTTGTGTTACCTCCTCCCTCCGCCTTCCTGACTATCATTGTCTTGCATCGTGACCTACTTCTCATGATACTTGCTTCGGCTCTCACGTCCTCGCTGCAGCTCTGGATACTCGCCGCGAAGCTATCCATTTGCATACCAGACAAGCTGCCGGTAAGCTCATCCTGATACTTATACATGCATCAATGCTGACCGTCTCTTCATTGGCAGCTCCTGGTGCGATGCCTTCGCCTCAAGGCGTGTTCAGCTGAGGTACGTTCTTCGAGATACTCATGTCAGCACAGTGTTTGCTTATACTGACTGACCGGTGCGGCCTCATCTCGACAGACTCTCTGATCTCAATTCGCTACTCGAGCAAGGCTGAGGTATGCTCTCACCATCGCTCCCTCTTTGCTGACTACTCCCAGTGGCTCACAACTCCGTCTGCGCGCTGCAGGTGTCCAAGACACAGTCCCGGTCCCGGGTCGACCGCTCCCCAGTTTCGGCAGATGTCATGGCGAAGGTGAGCTCAATAGTGTTCTCCGCACAGTCATGTGCATGGCACTGACCTACCGACGTCAGTTAGAAGTCCAGCATCGTTCATGAGCGACTAGCACAGTGGCACAGCTACTGTCCGGCCGGCCTCGCCGACGTCTCCTTCCTCTGCGACTACGACACACTGCTTCAAGTCCCGCGAAGCGTCGCCGCTTTGCAGCTCAAGGTACGTTGTATGCTCCTGTTCGTAGTCACTGTTTGCCTTGTCACGCTGACGCTCTCTCTACCTCAGACTGACGACTATGCCGCGCAGCTCACCACTTGCAGGTCTGCTTCAAACCAGCGTGTCGTGGCGGCCGACATGCCCACTGTCACGGTGAGTAGCGTTCGACTCAGCAAGTCCGGCAGAAACTCACAAACTACGGAATAGCATCGGGACACGCACTCTTCGGCAACTTGGGCCGTTCAGCATGCTCCGGGAGGATGAGTACGCCACGGTCTCGGTTGAAACACAATGGTCAGTTCGCACTCTCTCTCGCTTGGACTTCGCGCACACTGGCTCACGATCTTGCAGATACTCCTCACGGTGCGTAGTTAGAACACATCATATACACTAATAGCGTTCACCCGGAAGTGCAGAGCCGACTTGCAACTTGCACCGAAGACTCGAGGCCGTGAAGACCGGTATGCCGATGGTCTCAGCACAACCGGCAGGCCATCCTGACGATTTCGAAGGTGAGACAAGTATTGTCGCTCGCACTCATCGCAGGCTGATGTCGATGTATAGTAAGTGGAGTACCGCACTAGGACGACTCGGACGCGACGCCCGGGTAAGTCTACGCCGTGCAGGTACTGAGCCTTTCATGCTTACTGACTGCAAGTACTATGTTCACAGCGCGCCATGTCGGGAGGGCCGCCGGCCCTCCCGCTGCTTCCAGCACGCGGTCTCACACCACCAGCACTCTCAGCACTCCGCCGTCAAACCGAGGCGACGAGATCCGCCCGCTCACACACAAGACGGCCGGAGTAAGCGATATATTGGTACTAACTAGCTACACCGTCCTAGATACGACGCGGCTCGGATGCGGCCGATGGTCTGGCCGGCACGCGCACCCAGCGAGTGTCGTCCGCCGCCCGCCGTTGCACGAGAGCGTCGCGCCCTCTTCGTGGGCTTTTCATCTTTGCAGGATGCATGGCACAGCGTGTCTGAGCGTCCAGGAGGCACGGAGCACACCGCAGATACCATGTCGCTACCCGCGGTGTGCTCCGAGTCACTTCAGTCAGCCCGCCTTTCGTTCTCCTTGTCCGCTTCTTGATTCGTCCGTGTAGTGGGTCTTGCGTGCTGCCGGGGCCGGTGTCTCCGTCTGGCCCGGGCTTGGACCGCGCGGACGGCGGGTCCGAGTCTCGAGACGGCGGATAGAACGCACTTCCTGAATTCCATGACGTCGGGCGCATCCCAGACGGTCGTCGTCGTCGTTCTGAGCCTTCTACAGTGCGCTGCGCCTGTGGAGACGGCGTCAGCGTGAGGTACAGTCGATCTGACGGATCTGACGTACCTGGAGCTCGAAGGACTCGTATAGCGGATTGCGAGCGCGTCCGGCACGCGCAGAGCCGCCTTCCCAGGCGTGTCTTGACCACAAACACAGTACGGCTGGGCGGGGCGGGGCGGGAGAACGCTGCGTCGTCGAGATCGGGGAGGCGTCCTCCCGCCCGCGTGCCGCACACGCGAGCCTCCCATTCTTCCTTCTCGTGATTTCTCCGGCTGCAGGATGGCATAATCCAGTGTGTCTTGAGGTGTCGCACGCGTGTCGAGGCGTCGTCCCGGCCCAGAAGTGCCGGTATCGCGACTTGACGTTTTGGCGGGCTTGCGGCCGTGGCAGCGCCAGAATTCGATTTTGCCAACCCGCCCTCCGGCGCCGCAAGGCGATCGTACGGGGCGTTTGAGGCCCACATAAGACTTGCGAAGCGGTTTGGAGGCTTCCGGGGACGCGTGCCGGCCGGGAGAGCCGCGACATGTCCGGAGTGCCGCGAAGTCGAGACGAAGGGCGACTTGCGCGACCTCCTCGAATCTGCGTGGAAAAGCGTGCATGCGATGCGTGCATGCTTCTCATACCTGCAGAAGGAGAGTTCGTCAGAATCCGGCTCAAAGTGGGCGAGATACGGCCGGAGCACTGGCGCGGCTGGCCAGACTCGCCTGGCAGCGACGACGCGATTTTCAAAGTCGTCCCGGCGGCGCGAGACGTAGCCGCGGACATTCTTGAGGAGCCGTACGCTGCATACGAGGCGTTCGCCGGCCCTCCGGGGGCGGCAGACGTGCGGGAGAGCCGGCGAGAGCGACCGGGCGGCGAGATTGCAATGAAATCGCACTTTGAGGCGATTTCTAAACCCGCCCGGATCGAAGGCACAGCTGCATGGGTGAACGCGGAGTGTTCCGCCTTGGCTTTTGCACCTGTCTCACGGCGACAGGATCGGATATGGGCGGGCTACAGAGGCGTCGGTGTGCTGGTGCGCCTGGGCAGCCGCGACAGCCGCGGCTTGCACGGCCTCCGGACGAGCCTCGAAGCTTGCTGCTTCGACGCGTGAGTGCGCCCGTTGCTCGAGGATGAAAGTTTCGTTATATTCTGGCCGGGGCGGGAGAGATATGGCCGGAATTCTGACGCGCGTGCCAGCCAGCCAGCAGGCTGGCTGTCACGACGAGATTTTGGAGGTCGACTTGGCGGTCTGGAACTCGACCGTACGCGGTCCTGAGAGACTGCTTAATGCGTCTAAGATGCTCGCCGGCCGTCCGGACGCCGGGGGCGTGCAGGAGAGTCGCAGAATACGATCGGTTGGCGGAAATGCAAAGAAATCGCGCTTGAAGGCGATTTCTGGACCCGCCCAGATCGATGCGCCGTGTTGATGCCTCGATGGAGGGTGTTCAGCGTTGACTGTAGCACCCTATTCGACGGGGTTATGGCGGGAATTGGGCGGGCTATGGAGGTTCCAGTACCCGGGGTGTGCCGGGCAGACGAGGACGTTGCGGACGTCGCCGCCGCGTTCCCCGGCCGCGTCAGACATGCAGGGGGGTCGTTCGGAGTTGCTGCTACAGCCCTGGCCAGTTGCGTCGGCGGCTGTGAGCGAGGCTCGGCCGGGGACGTCGAGGTCGAGTCGGGTGGCGCGGCGTGCATGAAATCGCGAACTTCACGCGATAGTCGACTTCTTCCGGCGGCCGCAAAACAGGTCCCGGTCGTCGCGGGGAGGTGCACGTTGGCCAGTGCGTTGTGTTTGGAGGCATGTGCGACGCGGGCAAGTGAGATATCTGCGAAAAGGGGTGCACGTCGGCAGAGATTCGAGCGTATCTCCACGTACCCTTGGCCGTTTCGCACGAGACAGACATGTCCTGGCTGGCAGAGCACGCCGCTACGTGATGTGCCATGTTGCGCACGCGTGCGGCTGTATGCGCGGACGGTGGGAGGGATTTGGTGGCGCGATTGGGAGAAAACGCGTCGGGGACGGCGCGCGGGGACTTGCGACGCGTTCCTGCGCGTATTCGAGGTTCGAGGGGGTCCAACGGGAGCTCGGGGACGCGTACTCGTACCGTGTGCTCGCAGTACGCGAAGATGGTGGGCGTATTGGTGTGCGCGTGAGTGGACGCGACGTGCGCGTCGTGGGTATGATGAGAGAGGAGATGAACTGCGCCGGTGCGTGTCAGCATCGCGCAGGGGACGTTTGGCGGGAGCAATACGCACCTGTCGTGCTGTGTTGTGTGGTCGGATGGGTACGGGTGGTGTTGCGACGCGGTGCCCATCATGAAAGTGTATCGCGAGAGACTTACGAAGCTGTATGCACGGCTCAAGGCCGCCAGACGCGACGGCCGAGGGAAACGCGAGCCAACTCCATAGCAAGGGCGGAAAAGGACTTTATTGTAGTGCTTACTACATGCAGCAATAAACTCGTACTACACTCCTATGCGACAGCGCGAGCGTGCGGGCATGTAGCAGAGGACGGGGGCGGCGGGCGGCGGGCGGAGTGGCAAGGCGGAGGGAAGAGACAGAGAGGAGAGACAGCGCAGAGAGGGGCAAGGAGAGACAGAGCAGAGAGGGAGAGAGGACGAAGGAGGGACGGCGGCGGCTGAGCGTGACGGGCACAGAGCGAGAGGCGTCGAGAGTGCACCGAGGCGGTCGCAGCGAGCAGGCGGTCCACTTGGGTGCTGCGAGACGCGCGGTGGGAGAGGTCGGCGTTGCAGTGCGGCGGCCTGTGCTGGTTACAAGGCCGTCGCCTGGGAGTTGGACGATGGCTGGTGTCAAGCACAGAAGAAGGCTTGTGGGACACCTCCGTCCTTACGTAAGAACGTAATGGATCCATATTGGGCAGAAAACCGCCACCGATCAGACTGAGGCGCGAAGCTCGAGCGCGAGGCCGCCTCTTCAGTCTTCTGTCCGTCCTCCGTGCTTCCACCTTGTTCTGTCTGCGCCTCGCCCCCCAGCTCGAGCAACGACAAGACGTCGGCGCCGACCGACCTATCCTCCACGGTCTCCCCGACTTTGACCTCGTCGTCTCACCTCGTTTGCGGACCGCACAGCATGCAAGCGGAGGCAGCAGCGTACCAGAACTATCCCACCGCCATCCGTATCTCGAAGGATTTCTCGAACTCGATATCGCCGGAACTGATAGACCATGACTCTCTGTCGTCCCTTACTCTCGCGGAGGACTCGAATCTTGCGGAGATTGCACCATGGGCGACGCCGAACAATGGCTCGGAACCAGTGAGTCCTTCACCTCTGCCGTTCGCTTTGTCGAGAGGGCTTCAGAAGTCTCTGCACTGTCTCGGGATGGCATCCTGACTTTCGGTATCTGCTTGGTGTGGTTCGGCTTCGCATTGTCCCGCGGAGTCTGCCCAGTCGAGTTGCGTTACGCTTCTTTGGTTTGGGAGAGGCGTAACAGCTTGTCGTACACGTCTTGCTCGCCGCGTGTGGTCAGTCGAGCAGCCGTGTCGAGTGTCGAAGTTGACTTCGTCCCATACTACATCAGCTCCCTTTCAGTCATGGCACCACCTGGGCCTGTATGCTTTGGAGCATACAAGAGACGGCGCGTTACACTTCCCTCGCCGTCATGCTAGATGCTAGGGGCGCGGTCGCATCTCGCTCTCGCTGAGCCCAAACAGCGCGATAGCAGGAGCTTCCTGTTTAGCACCTGAAAGGACGCTCCTCGAAAGCCGCAGACTGGAATGAGAAGTCGCTTCACTAGTGTCACACGCGAACCGCACGGTCGAAACCAAGCCAGACGGTGCAGAGTTGCAACTCATTGCCAACGACGCCTTCTGTTGTTATTTGCAGTCTTGTTTCTTGAAGCTCGAGACTGACCTCTCTGCTTCACTAGCCCACGCCGCCCCCTAAGCTGTCCGCGCACCGGTTCGGCTTCCCGCACAAACCGTCGTTCTCGTCCTTCACCCTACCTCGACACGCCAGTACGTCGAGTATCAGCGTCTCCACCACGTCCACCGCTCGTCCCTCGGAATCGTACAGTGTTCACTCAAATGAGTCTATCCGCTCCTCCGACTCCCGCAAGAAGCCGTCGCTGAATCCGCTGAACTTCATGAAGAAGCGGTCGCGGAGCCGTCTTCGCTCAGAGCCCCTGCCCACTGAGACCCCGCCGCCGTTGCCCTCGCCCGCAGCTCCTGATCTCTCATTCCACCCTACGCCGACTACACCACCAGGCTCGATATCCTCCCGCAAGGACCGGCCCCGCAGGGGCAAGAAGCTACCCTACGTGTCCCCCCCGCCTCTTCCGCCAAAGGAGTCCCTCTTTGCATTGGACACGAATCTGAACGAGATGGACGGCATCGTCGACATGTCCGTCTTGCCTACGACCAGCGTCGATAGCAGCTCCCCGGGTAGCGGGTTCGAGTCCTCGTACCACTCGAGCTCGGACGTCTCCTCCATGCAATTCGGGTCCACGAGTACATCGCACCACAGCCTGTGCAGGCGCGGTGCCCGGTTTGGACGCCGACGTGCGTGCGAAGGAAGGCGATCGCGGGATCTGGCCATGCCTGTTGCAGCAGAAGACATTGCGTTATCCAGCAACAGGACAGACAGACAATCCAGCCACAGGACAGACGGACAGGACAGGACGGAGAGGACGGGATACAGACGGTTACAGGAGGACGTTCGGGGATTCCACACCTGTACTCTGCACGCATGTCGCAATATATCTCTTCTGCCCTCCGTATGTCTGAATCCGTTTCCATGTCTCCGCAGCCCGCATGTCAAGGTACTGCCAAACAGCTTCAATTGCTCGACCCAGTAAGTACCGCTACAGCTCGGGGTGACTGCACGCTACGCTAACGGCGCGTTCTGTCCGCCCGCCGCCCAAATGTGTGGTTAAAGACCTCTCCGCCCTTCCCCCGCCCGCGCTTCTCACGCCGTCTGCCCGTCCGCTCTCTCGTGTCGTCCGGATTGCCGACCCGCCCGTGTAATCACACAGCACCGCAGCCGCAAGCCGTCCCGCCCCGCTGTCCGAGTCTGCAGCGCCGCCAGGCTCCGCTGACATTCACTTCAAGACCTGCCGGGACGACCGTCAGCGTGCAAAGCGGTACAAGAGCCTCGCATACTCACCGAGTCCGCCGCGCACCAGTCCTCCGGCCGATACAGCGGGCTGACGCTGCTTCCCGGATGCAGCGCCGCCTGGACACTAGAATCGGTGCGTCGGCTTCGAACCGCCGCCGGAAGGCCGCTTCTTCGTCTGCTAACAGTTGAGTACTGCTCCAGCGACGCGTCGCGCGCGACTGCCTGCCAGAAGCACGAAGGTGAGCTCGAACTCGGTACACCAAGGAAGGAGATAACTCACCGTCTACTCACATAAGACAATGTCCGCTGGGCTCGTATACTGCCGTACAGCCCATCCGCTGCACGACGCACCGCCAGAAGCAGCGCTGAAGACCCTCTCAGGGCCGAGAAGAGCAGCAGGTCGGACTGCCCGGTGCTTGCCGACCGCGCGGATGCACGAAGCTCACTGTTCCGAGCTTCGTCAGTAACGGGAAAAGGTAAGGCGGCGCACTCACTCACTCACGGACTTGCGAGACATGCGAGTGCGGTGCAAAACCGCGTTCCGCCGCCCTGTCCGCCACTTCGCGTTATGAGCGCTTACCACGACAGGCCAGACCGTCCATCGTCGAAGCCCGCCTCGCGTCTTCTTTCCACATCCAGCACCATCCCCGCGAGCCCGCCTTCATCTTCGCCTTCGCCGCTCCTCAGGCCTTCGTCTTTGTACCTCGACGCTACGATAGCGGTCGGCTGCCAGGTAGGTCAATACATGCCAGAGAGACGCAACAATAGTTGGTACATACTTTGCCGTCTTCTTCTGCGCCTTCCAGCTATATGCGTGGTCCGGCTGGACCTCGACGCGCTGCGAGACAAAGCTGAGGTGAGTCGACATCGTCGAGATACGGTGGGCAGAAAATAAGCAGGTACGCTGGGACTGCGTCTGAAGAGCAAGGTCAGTAACTCGAACTCGAAGACACTTCGCTGTCGAGATCGCGCGACGCGTGACGTCATGCGTCCGAAACAGGCAAGTTGCGGGCGCGCGGGTCGACGCCGGACACGTACCTTGGGCGGTTTCTCCTCGTTCTCCGTTCTGGCTTGCTCGTCTTCTGCCACACGCTGGGCTTGCCACGACTTGCGCCGCTGGGAACTGCTGTGGCGCGCTGGATGCTCGAGAATGTACCTGCGTGGACCTCTGTACCCCAGGCCAGACACGGTAAGTGCGGCGGCGGCGAGGAAGGCTGTTTCTCGTTCTGCTGAAATGATACGAGTAAGAAAGGATTCACTAGCGCAAGGCCCGCGTACGTACGTTTGAGGACGACTCGCTCTGCGGACTCTCGAGCAGTTGCATCTCACCCAGCCATTGCTCCCCGTGGCACAGCGCCGCACAGCTCGAGGGAATATGCCAGGTGAACGACCGCTGCGTTGAGTGCGTGCCGGCTCGTACGGTGAGGCCTGAAACCTGTCGGCACACAGCGACATGTCTGGCTTATCTAGCGGTCAGCATACGTGCTGAGCCCACAGGTGAGTGTACTTACCGCTCTGCGCAGGCCGGAGCTGTTCAAAGTCGATGAGCACCGCGTTTGCATGGCCTGGCCGGGCGTACCTGACGACGTGTACAGACGTCAAGCATGCACCGACACGACGTGTGAGCAGGCACCGACTGTAATATTGAGTGTGAGCTGACATGTTGTACACCAGACAAGCGAAATGACATACGCAATCGCTAAGCCACGGCCACCAACGCGTTGCGGCGCTGGCAGGGGCTGGGTCACTGGGACCGCCGGAAGGTTTGTCGAGCTCTCGGTGTCGCTTCTGACCGCTGCATTGCCGCTAGGAGGGACAATCAGCACCTTGGAGCTGACAAGTACGTGCAGAGACGCGCACGTCGTCCTATGCTCACCTTTGACAGGACAGACGCGGCATGAACCTGAACACACGTCGGCATCAGCGAGCCAGACGTGGAGCATGCGCCGTGGAGCAGAGCTTCACGTCTCGGATGCTAAAATGACCAGGTAAGTCGACGAGACAGGAGAGGGTAGGCGCAACTGGGTGCTTACCACAGACAGACGACTCTGGCAAGTTCACGACCAAGGAACTGTCGAGCGAGAGGGCAGCGACTGGAGAAGACTAGTCGAGGGATGTCGACTCCCTGCGCAGCGTGCGGCTATAGTTGCTCGATGGTGAGGCCGTGTGGAGGGCGGAGGGTGGTTGGGTATCGTGGCGGGCGGGGACATGGTGGATAGGGAACAAGGAGGTCGTTCGACTTGGAATCCCACCGTTGCATCGGTGGGCGGATTTTGCCGGGAGACGTCCGAGTTGGGAGATCAGTAGTAGAGATGTGCAGTAGTAAGTAGACGGAGATATTGATGCATGCTTTGTTACGAAAGATTACTGGAGTGAGAACTTGAACTTGGATTGAGATACTCTTGTACGTGTACGAATATCCTGCGGGAGTGATCGGTCAAATATTCACAGCGTCAGGCAGAGAGGTTATGCGATACGCGGGATGGTTCTGAGCATGCACGACGTGACGGAGCGCTGTAAGAACCTGGTTAGCCTGGGACGGTCTATGACAGATGCCCGTGCTGCTCACGATCACTCAACCACACAACTAACAAAATACACCTCCTGCTGAATGTCGCATTCCGTGAGTTTGGAGAATGACAGTATGCAAAAGTATGTAGACCTTCCAGTGCTCAGACTGGAGACAGACAGCATCCAAGGGACAGAAATGGCAAGCCGTCATGTTGCTATGAACACAGCCGCCTTGCCGAAAAACGACAACACATACGTACTTACACTGACTTCGAGAAGCTACTGATCGGCATGCCGCATATGCTGCTTCGACGATTCCATTCCGAAGATATTTCAAGCACACCTTGCACACCCTCTGGCATGAGTACTCATGATAATTACAACCCTTGCACTGTATGCTGCATATGAAGGGCATCCAGGCATAGTCAGACATACCTCTGCAGGGAGAGCATCTTGGAGGATTTCTTGGGGATGATGCCACTGGCTTGGGAAAGGGCGGAAGGTCGATCAGCGGGCGAAGCTGCCATCACGGCCGTCAGAGCAACTGTTCGCATTAGGACAGCTTCGCAGTCTGGGTCTGTGGGAATTTAATAATGAGAGGCCGCGGGGACTCGGGCAATGAGGTCATGATGGAATCAGGGTGTGAATATTCAGACCCTGATGACAGCATGAACGTGTGCCTCGGCCGAGGCATGAGGAGTTTTGCCCCTCTCCCTCCGAAGAGGATGTTGGGCAGTGAGACATAAAGCCGCTTAGCGAGCAGACTACCACCTCATATGTCAGAATGGTTGCTATGCATGGGAAAGTGAGGCGACTGAGATTTTGGAGTAGACTTGAAGTCGTGGTCCAAAGAAGTTGAAAGGCTGCAAGTGTGAGTAGTACTACTTAGTCCATGTGAAGTTCATCTGCATTTACCTGTAGACATATATGCTTGGAGTAACTTCTGCAAAAAGCCACTATCACACTGAGCAGGCGAGCAAAGGACGGACGAACAAGGGAAAGAGGCCGATCGGGGACCCGGCGAGAGGTGTTGAGCAAAAAAGGCAATCTAAGCGCTCTTCGACATCGCAGCCTCCTGCAATAGCGCGCGTTCGCTTTCGCTCGCTCTGCTGTTGGAACAGGTGTATACAGAAGCTCCAAAGGCTTACGTAAGAGATATATTGCTACTGAAGTGACGTGTATGCTGAAGAGACATCCAGGATTTGCAGGAACATCGCAAGCAACTCTCTACTCAAATGCTGCAAGCTCGAGAGCTTTGCGCATTGATCGAGGTATTGTGGCTTGCGTACTTTCCTGGTGGCGTCATCGACTACGTATGGCAAGGTCTACCTACCTCTAGGTACTGCAATACCCCAAACCTCCCGGGAATCGGACGAAACCCCGCGGAAATGCTCCGTTTCGAGGACCCTGTCCTCCTCCCTTCGACCGCCGACTGTCCGACCAATATTTGAGCCGGAATACAACCATCAGGTTCTCAGCGTCTAGCTCACGTAAAGAAGGCCGCTTTTATGAGCCGAGACAGCTTCGATGGTCTGTAACTGCGCTAGTCGTTCTGTTCCGTCTGCATAGCCTGGAGCTCTGCCCGCCCTCGCCGTGTCGCCCTCTGGTTGGACGAGGACCTCGTACGCTGTCCATCGTGCGAAAGCATTCAACAAGCTAAGGTTTTACAGCTCGTGACTCTGGGCAGGAGAACATCTATAAGTACCCCGTCATCTCGACGACCTCCCGAGCACCCGCCCCCCTGCCGATCCCGCATCCGTCCGATCGCTCCCTCATATTCTCCTCCGCGTCTGTGTTACTAGCTCTCATGATGCACTCTACTATACATACTTCAGCAACGTTTTACTCGTCTGTATTGTTTGCTACTCCGAACGGCTTTCTTATGTTACCCATGTCTTGTAGTATGCATTCTTTCACCCCCCCTATCATTTCTTCGTCCCTTGACTTGTGTTACCTCCTCCCTCCGCCTTCCTGACTATCATTGTCTTGCATCGTGACCTACTTCTCATGATACTTGCTTCGGCTCTCACGTCCTCGCTGCAGCTCTGGATACTCGCCGCGAAGCTATCCATTTGCATACCAGACAAGCTGCCGGTAAGCTCATCCTGATACTTATACATGCATCAATGCTGACCGTCTCTTCATTGGCAGCTCCTGGTGCGATGCCTTCGCCTCAAGGCGTGTTCAGCTGAGGTACGTTCTTCGAGATACTCATGTCAGCACAGTGTTTGCTTATACTGACTGACCGGTGCGGCCTCATCTCGACAGACTCTCTGATCTCAATTCGCTACTCGAGCAAGGCTGAGGTATGCTCTCACCATCGCTCCCTCTTTGCTGACTACTCCCAGTGGCTCACAACTCCGTCTGCGCGCTGCAGGTGTCCAAGACACAGTCCCGGTCCCGGGTCGACCGCTCCCCAGTTTCGGCAGATGTCATGGCGAAGGTGAGCTCAATAGTGTTCTCCGCACAGTCATGTGCATGGCACTGACCTACCGACGTCAGTTAGAAGTCCAGCATCGTTCATGAGCGACTAGCACAGTGGCACAGCTACTGTCCGGCCGGCCTCGCCGACGTCTCCTTCCTCTGCGACTACGACACACTGCTTCAAGTCCCGCGAAGCGTCGCCGCTTTGCAGCTCAAGGTACGTTGTATGCTCCTGTTCGTAGTCACTGTTTGCCTTGTCACGCTGACGCTCTCTCTACCTCAGACTGACGACTATGCCGCGCAGCTCACCACTTGCAGGTCTGCTTCAAACCAGCGTGTCGTGGCGGCCGACATGCCCACTGTCACGGTGAGTAGCGTTCGACTCAGCAAGTCCGGCAGAAACTCACAAACTACGGAATAGCATCGGGACACGCACTCTTCGGCAACTTGGGCCGTTCAGCATGCTCCGGGAGGATGAGTACGCCACGGTCTCGGTTGAAACACAATGGTCAGTTCGCACTCTCTCTCGCTTGGACTTCGCGCACACTGGCTCACGATCTTGCAGATACTCCTCACGGTGCGTAGTTAGAACACATCATATACACTAATAGCGTTCACCCGGAAGTGCAGAGCCGACTTGCAACTTGCACCGAAGACTCGAGGCCGTGAAGACCGGTATGCCGATGGTCTCAGCACAACCGGCAGGCCATCCTGACGATTTCGAAGGTGAGACAAGTATTGTCGCTCGCACTCATCGCAGGCTGATGTCGATGTATAGTAAGTGGAGTACCGCACTAGGACGACTCGGACGCGACGCCCGGGTAAGTCTACGCCGTGCAGGTACTGAGCCTTTCATGCTTACTGACTGCAAGTACTATGTTCACAGCGCGCCATGTCGGGAGGGCCGCCGGCCCTCCCGCTGCTTCCAGCACGCGGTCTCACACCACCAGCACTCTCAGCACTCCGCCGTCAAACCGAGGCGACGAGATCCGCCCGCTCACACACAAGACGGCCGGAGTAAGCGATATATTGGTACTAACTAGCTACACCGTCCTAGATACGACGCGGCTCGGATGCGGCCGATGGTCTGGCCGGCACGCGCACCCAGCGAGTGTCGTCCGCCGCCCGCCGTTGCACGAGAGCGTCGCGCCCTCTTCGTGGGCTTTTCATCTTGCAGGATGCATGGCACAGCGTGTCTGAGCGTCCAGGAGGCACGGAGCACACCGCAGATACCATGTCGCTACCCGCGGTGTGCTCCGAGTCACTTCAGTCAGCCCGCCTTTCGTTCTCCTTGTCCGCTTCTTGATTCGTCCGTGTAGTGGGTCTTGCGTGCTGCCGGGGCCGGTGTCTCCGTCTGGCCCGGGCTTGGACCGCGCGGACGGCGGTCCGAGTCTCGAGACGGCGGATAGAACGCACTTCCTGAATTCCATGACGTCGGGCGCATCCCAGACGGTCGTCGTCGTCGTTCTGAGCCTTCTACAGTGCGCTGCGCCTGTGGAGACGGCGTCAGCGTGAGGTACAGTCGATCTGACGGATCTGACGTACCTGGAGCTCGAAGGACTCGTATAGCGGATTGCGAGCGCGTCCGGCACGCGCAGAGCCGCCTTCCCAGGCGTGTCTTGACCACAAACACAGTACGGCTGGGCGGGGCGGGGCGGGAGAACGCTGCGTCGTCGAGATCGGGGAGGCGTCCTCCCGCGTGCCGCACACGCGAGCCTCCCATTCTTCCTTCTCGTGATTTCTCCGGCTGCAGGATGGCATAATCCAGTGTGTCTTGAGGTGTCGCACGCGTGTCGAGGCGTCGTCCCGGCCCAGAAGTGCCGGTATCGCGACTTGACGTTTTGGCGGGCTTGCGGCCGTGGCAGCGCCAGAATTCGATTTTGCCAACCCGCCCTCCGGCGCCGCAAGGCGATCGTACGGGGCGTTTGAGGCCCACATAAGACTTGCGAAGCGGTTTGGAGGCTTCCGGGGACGCGTGCCGGCCGGGAGAGCCGCGACATGTCCGGAGTGCCGCGAAGTCGAGACGAAGGGCGACTTGCGCGACCTCCTCGAATCTGCGTGGAAAAGCGTGCATGCGATGCGTGCATGCTTCTCATACCTGCAGAAGAGAGTTCGTCAGAATCCGGCTCAAAGTGGGCGAGATACGGCCGGAGCACTGGCGCGGCTGGCCAGACTCGCCTGGCAGCGACGACGCGATTTTCAAAGTCGTCCCGGCGGCGCGAGACGTAGCCGCGGACATTCTTGAGGAGCCGTACGCTGCATACGAGGCGTTCGCCGGCCCTCCGGGGGCGGCAGACGTGCGGGAGAGCCGGCGAGAGCGACCGGGCGGCGAGATTGCAATGAAATCGCACTTTGAGGCGATTTCTAAACCCGCCCGGATCGAAGGCACAGCTGCATGGGTGAACGCGGAGTGTTCCGCCTTGGCTTTTGCACCTGTTCACGGCGACAGGATCGGATATGGGCGGGCTACAGAGGCGTCGGTGTGCTGGTGCGCCTGGGCAGCCGCGACAGCCGCGGCTTGCACGGCCTCCGGACGAGCCTCGAAGCTTGCTGCTTCGACGCGTGAGTGCGCCCGTTGCTCGAGGATGAAAGTTTCGTTATATTCTGGCCGGGGCGGGAGAGATATGGCCGGAATTCTGACGCGCGTGCCAGCCAGCCAGCAGCTGGCTCTCACGACGAGATTTTGGAGGTCGACTTGGCTCTGGAACTCGACCGTACGCGGTCCTGAGAGACTGCTTAATGCGTCTAAGATGCCGCCGGCCGTCCGGACGCCGGGGCGTGCAGGAGAGTCGCAGAATACGATCGGTTGGCGGAAATGCAAAGAAATCGCGCTTGAAGGCGATTTCTGGACCCGCCCAGATCGATGCGCCGTGTTGATGCCTCGATGAGGGTGTTCAGCGTTGACTGTAGCACCTATTCGACGGGGTTATGGCGGGAATTGGGCGGGCTATGGAGGTTCCAGTACCCGGGGTGTGCCGGGCAGACGAGGACGTTGCGGACGTCGCCGCCGCGTTCCCCGGGCGTCAGACATGCAGGGGTCGTTCGGAGTTGCTACTACGCCCTGGCAGTTGCGTCGGCGGCTGTGAGCGAGGCTCGGCCGGGGACGTCGAGGTCGAGTCGGGTGCGCGGCGCGCATGAAATCGCGAACCACGCGATAGTCGACTTCTTCCGGCGGCCGCAAAACAGGTCCCGGTCGTCGCGGGGAGGTGCACGTTGGCCAGCGCGTTGTGTTTGGAGGCATGTGCGACGCGGGCAAGTGAGATATCTGCGAAAAGGGGTGCACGTCGGCAGAGATTCGAGATCTCCACGTACCCTTGGCCGTTTCGCACGAGACAGACATGCCTCTGGCTGGCAGAGCACGCCGCTACGTGATGTGCCATGTTGCGCACGCGTGCGGCTGTATGCGCGGACGGTGGGAGGATTTGGTGGCGCGATTGGGAGAAAGTCGGGGACGGCGCGCGGGACTTGCGACGCGTTCCTGCGCGTATTCGAGGTTCGAGGGGGTCCAACGGGAGCTCGGGACGCGTACTCGTACCGTGTGCTCGCAGTACGCGAAGAGGTGGGCGTATTGGTGTGCGCGTGAGTGGACGCGACGTGCGCGTCGTGGGTATGATGAGAGAGGAGATGAACTGCGCCGGTGCGTGTCAGCATCGCGCAGGGGACGTTTGGCGGGAGCAATACGCACCTGTCGTGCTGTGTTGTGTGGTCGGATGGGTATGGGTGGTGTTGCGACGCGGTGCCCAGTCATGAGTGTATCGCGAGACGCTTACGAAGCTGTCCATGCGCGCCATACGCGGCTCATGGCCGTCAGACGCGACGGCCGAGGGAACGCGAGCCGACGTCGATAGCAAGGGCGGAAAAGATCTTTATTGTAGTG